>PVJN01048362.1:0-15639 GCA_004026805.1 Lasiurus borealis
AACATCTCAATAGTCCAATAACTATGGAAGAAATTGAAGCAGTCATCAAAAAGCTTCCAGCAAATAAAAGCCCGGGACCAGATGGCTACACAGGAGAGTTTTACCAAACATTCAAGGAAGAATTAAAACCTATCCTCCTCAGACTATTCAAAAATATTCAAGAAGAAGGAACACTTCCAAACACCTTCTATGAAGCCAGGATCACCCTAACACCAAAACTAGATAAAGACAACACAATGAAAGAGAATTATAGGCCAATATCTCTCCTGAACATAGATGCCAAAATCCTCAACAAAATTCTAGCAAATCGATCCAGCAGTACATCAGAAATATCATACACCATGACCAAGTAGGATTCATCCCAGAAATGCAGGGATGGTACAATATCTGCAAATCAATAAATGTAATACATCACATAAACAAATTGAGAGATAAAAATCACATAGTCATATTGATTGATGCAGAAAAAGCATTTGACAAAATCCAACACCCTTTCTTGATAAAAATTCTCAGCAAAGTGGGAATAGAAGATCATACATCAACATCATAAAAGCCATATATGATAAACCCACAGCTAACATCATACTCAATGGGCAAAAACTAAAACCATTTCCCCTAAGAACAGGAACAAGACAGGGATGCCCACTCTCACCTCTCCTGTTCGACATAATACTGGAAGTATTAGCCATTGCAATTAAACAAGAAGAAGAAATAAAAGGCATCCAAATTGGAAAAGAAGAAGTAAAGCTGTCCTTATTTGCAGATGACATGATACTGTACTTAAATACCCAAAGGACTCCATCCCAAGACTAATTGACTTAATAAATGAATTTGGCAATGTAGCAGGATACAAAATTAATGCTAAGAAATCTGTGGCATTTATGTACACTAATAGTGAAATTACAGAAAGAGAGACTAAAAAAAGCAATCCTATTTACCATCTCACCAAAAAAAAATTAAGATACTTAGGAATAAACCTAACTAAAGAGGTAAAAGACCTATATGTAGTAAACTACAGGACACTCAAAAAAGAGATAGAAGAAGATGTTAACAGATGCTCACGGATTGGGAGAATCAACATCATTAAAATGTCCATACTACCTAAAGCCATCTATAGATTCAATGCACTACCCATTAAAATACCAACAACATATTTCACAGACCTAGAAAGAACTCGTCAAAGATTCATCTGGAACAAAAAAGAAGACCCCAAATAGCCACAGCCATATTGAGAAAGAAGAATAAAGTAGGTGGGATCTCAATACCATATTTCAAGCTATATTACAAAGCAACTGTTCTCAAATCAGCCTGGTGCTGGCATAAGAACAGACATATAGAACAATGGAATAGAATAGAGGACCCAGATATCCACCCAAAACCACTATGCTCAATTAATATTTGACAAAGGAGGCAAGAAAATACAATGGAGTCAAGACAGTCTCTTCAATAAATGGTTTTGGGAAAATTGGACAGATACATGCAAAAAAATGAAACTGGACCACCAACTTACACCATACACAAAAATAAACTCAAAATGGATACAGGACTTAAACATTAGAAGGGAAACCATAAAAATACTAGAGGAATCCACTGGCAGCACAATCTCAGATATATGCTGAAAGAACTTCTTCATGGATACTGCTCCAAAGGCAATGGAAGCTAAAGAAAAAATATACAAATCGGACTACATCAAAATAAAAAGCTTTTGCACAGCAAAAGAAACCATCAACAAAACATCAAGAAAGATCACTGTATGGGAGGACATATTTGTAAATGTTATCACTGATAAAGGTTTAATCTCCAAAATCTACAGCCAATTTATACAACTTAATAAAAGGAAGATAAACGATCCAATAAAAAAATGGGCAATGGACCTAAATAGAACCTTTTTGAAATATGACAGAAGGAAGTCCAAGAGACACATGAAAACATGTTCAAAGTCACTAATTATCCGAGAGATGCGAATCAAAACGGCAATGCAATACCATCTCATACCTGACAGAATGGCAATCAGCAACAAATCAACAAACGACAAGTGTTGGCGAGGATGCGGAGAAAAAGGAACCCTTGTGCACTGTTGGTGGGAATGCAGACTGGAGCAGCCACTGTAGAGAACAGTATGGAGTTTCCTCAAAAAACTAAAAATGGATCTCCCATTTGACCCAGCAATCCCACCCTTAGGAGTTTATCCTAAGAAATTACAAACACCAATCAGAAAGGATTTATGCATCCCATAGCAGCACAATTTACAATAGCTACAATTTGGAAACAGCCTAGGTGCCCATCAGCAGATGAGTGGATCAGAAAACTGTGGTACATCTACACAATGGAATTCTATGCTGCCATTAAAAAGAAGGAATTCTTATCATTTGCAGCAACCTGGATGGAACTGGAGAGCCTTATGCCTAGTGAAATAAGCTAGTCAATGAAGGAGAAGCACCACATGATCTCACTCATTTGTGGATAATAAAGAACATTGTAAACTGATGAATAAAAGGATAGATACAGTGGCAGTAAAGCATCAAACAGACTGTCAAATTATAGTAGAAAGATTAAGGAGAGGTGGGGTAGATAATAGATCAATCAATGTATGTATCCATGCATATAAGCATAACCAATGAACATAGACACTGGGGGGTTGGAGTATGCCTGGTGGGGGGGTAATGGGGAGATATATATACATGTAACACAATAAAAAATATGTGTCTTCTGTAAATATCAGCTTTTACAAATATCAATAGATCCCTTGATTGAGGTATTAATGGAATTCTAGATTCTGACTCATTTTTTTATTTAATAAATCTTTATTTTTCAGATTAAAAAAAAAAAAGAAGAAAACATGGGGGAAAAGCTTCATAAAATTAGATTTGGCAATGATTTCTTGAACCTGATACCAAAAGCAAAGGCAACATAAGAAAAAAAAATAGATAAATTGGACTATGTCAAAATTTAAATCTTTTGCTCAAGAAGGTCACTATCAATAGAGTGAACATGCAGTGCACAGAATGGAAGAAAACATTTGTAAATAATAGCTCTGGTAAGGGATTAATAACCAGAATATATTAAAAGTCCTACAATTCAACAACAAACACAAATATATCCATTTTTAAATGGGCAATGAATAGACATTTCCTCTAAAGGAAGTTATACAAATGGTCAATCCGATCTAATAAAAGAGTAATATGGAAACTGACCATACCTCTGATACACCCCCAAGCCATGCCCACTAGCCAGGCCCACCAGCCAATTAGAGCAAGTATACAAATTAGCCCAACAAAGATGGCTACGGCCACAGGGAGAGCAGGAGGAAGGCTTAGGTTGCCCCTGGCAATGGAGGACGCCAAGCTTTCCACCACTCTAGCCAGCCCAAGCTTTCGCTTAGGGCAACAAAGCTTCAATGGCTGTGTGAGCAGAAGGCTTGGCTCTGCTCCAGGCTACAAAGTTTCAATTATAGAAGATAAATAAATCCCAGATACTAGGGCCTCCCCTTGGGTCACTGGGGGGCATGATCAGCCTGAAACCACCCAGGACATCCCATGCCCCAAGGGAACACCCACCCTAATTTAGGACACTCTTCAGGGCAAACCAGCTGGGCCCCACCTGTGCACCAGGCCTCTATCCTATCTAATAAAAGAGTAATATGCAGATTGACCATCACTCCCAAACACAAGATGACTACCCCCATGTGAACACAAGATGGCCACCACAAGATGGCCAGCAGGGGAGGGCACTTGGGAGGTACCAGGCCTGCAAGGGAAGGCAGTTGTGGGAAATCAGGCCAGCAGAGGAGGGCAGTTGGGAGGGACCAGACCTGCAAGGGAGGGCAGTTAGGGGTGACCAGGCCTGCAGGGGAGGGCAGTTAGGAGTAACCAGACCCACAGGAGAGGGTAATTAGGGGCAAACAGGCTGGCAGGGGAACAGTTAGACATCGATCAGGCTGGCAGGGTAGTGGTTAGGGGGTGATCAGGCTGACAGGCAGAATTGGTTAGGGACAATCAGGAAGGCAGGCAGGTGAGCAACTGGGAGCCAGCAGTCCTGGATTGTGAGAGGGATATTCTACTGTCCGTGTAGGCCCGATCCGACATGGATTGGGCCTATATGGGCAATCAGACATCTCTCAAGGGGTCCCAGATTGGAGAAGGACACACACACACACCCGCCCCCATGTGTATGAATTTCATGCACCAGGTCTCTAGTAAATATATAAAAACGTATTCAACATTACTAATAATTAGAGAATTATAAATCAAAACCACAATGTCACACTACCTCATATCCACTAGGATGGCTATAAAAACACACACACAGAGGCACACATTATATAAATATACTAGAGGCCTGGTGCACAAAATTCACACACAGATAGGGTCCCTAGTCCTGCAATCAGGGATGATCAGGGTCTTCCTTCATTCTGTGCCACCCCTTCATGGTCAGTGCCTGCCATAGCAAGCGATAGCACTCCCAGTCTCCTAATCGAACTCCTGAGGGGACACTCTGCATATTAGCTTTTTATATATATAGATATATCTGGCTTACTTTGAACCCAATTTACTAATAACACCTCCCCTTCAAAAAATTTGAGGTAAATGGGATTAATCATCAAATTATTATAAACTCCTTCTAGAAAGGACTATTTCATTTTCATTGTGGGCACACCAAACTCCATATATATGGTACATAGTAATTCTACAGAAGAAAACCAAGGAAATGACCAGTTTTGTGAGGACAGATGCTTTTGTTTTAAATAGAAGGAACATAAAAGTTGCTAGGGCAAAAAATAGTGGCCTCTCAATTTTATCCCTGGGGCTTTAAAAATTCCAAGTAGAGTGTAGTATTTTTCAGACTGTTTCAGAAAGAACAGCTGATATCTCCACAATCTGGCTAAAAGCTACACACAGTTATTTCTGTGGTCATTTTGTGGTTTGTTATGACATTTTCCAATCCACCTACTATTTCATGAACCAACCAAACCAAGTTGTTTGTCGGATTTTCTGGAGCACTTTCCCTGTGTACTTTGTGTTTTCATTCAGATCCAAAAAGGGAGACAAATTTTTTTGGTCCCTTTTTGCCTAACCATCTCAACAACACTGACACCCTGCCACTTTTCTCAAGGCCCTGTCATAGTTAAGCTTCCGTCCTGGCCTTCCATCTTACCACAGCCATTCTGGAGCCGCTGTGGTTGATCACAGCCTGACGGGTATGTGACCAAATCATTCTGAATCCTTGCTTTGGAGTATGGCCAAAAGAGGTCAAACAAGGGGAACTTACTATTCGTTTAAATGTCCCACAGGCAAACACCTTCTGGGATCTTTCTGTGGTTCTTCCGCCATGATCCTCAGAAGCAGAGAAAGAATAGAAATCCCTTTCTCTCACTGGGTCTTTCCTCAAAACAGCGTCAAGAGAAGGGTATTGCTATCCTCATTTTATACATGAGACGTTTGAGAATTGGAGCAAAGAAGAATGACAACTCAGGGAACAACTCAGAAAAACTGCTGGCTACCAGACTTGGTCATGACCAAGATCAAATCCTAGCTCTGTCACTCACTAGCTATGTGACCTTCAGCACTTTACTTGAACTCTCTGCCTCAGTTTTCTCATCTATAAAATATATATAATGGGGACCATTTGAGATCTTGCTCCCCAGCATGTGTCATCATTTCGCTCAAATAAACTCTTATAAAAATTCTCCAGGGTTTAGGGTCAACATTTATTTAGTAGCTTGCAGGAATCTGAGGAAGCTACCCAGGGCCACCCATGGACCTAGACCCAGTGCTAGGTACACACAAGGTCCCATTGTGCCCCACTGGCAACTTGCTTCACATCAGGTGAATTTGGCAAGCTCCCAGAAAACGTAGATTTTAAAGATCACTGACTACCACCTAGACAGTGGCTCTCAACCTTTCTAATGCCTCGACCCTTTAATACAGTTCCTCAAGTTGTGGTGACCCCCAACAATAAATTATTTTCATCACTACTTCATAACTGTAATTTTTTCATGAACCAACCAAACCAAGTTGTTTGTCAGATTTTATGAATTGTATGTAAATATCTGTGTTTTCTGATGGTCTTAGGCTCTACAACAGCGGTTCTCAACCTGTGAGTCCCGACCCACAGGTTGAGAACCGCTAGCAGGGTCATGAGCTATCATTATCTGAGTTTTTTCTTCTTATCTTTCTGTATTTGGTATTTAGTATAACATTTAAATGACCACACTACCCAACCAAAAAGTGGTCATTGATGCATCTTTTAGATTGATTTAGATTGATTTAAGACCAAAAGGAGGTTCTATGAAAAGTAACTTCACAGAGTAAAGATCATAAATTTTTAACCAGGAAAGTCATAGTGGGTGGTCACAACTCAGGTCTATAACTTCTTGAGTAAAAGGTTTTAAGGCAGCCTTGCCCATTGTTCTTATGCATTTAGGTTACCACACCTTTGAAATGTCAGAACTGAGGTATTAACGCTTAAGAGAACAGTCATTTTATTAAATATCCTATATAATACAATCCCCAATCTTCCTTACTTTCTTTCCTTAATTTCAAATGCATAAAAGAAACTGCAAAACTTCTTTCTTATTTTTGGGAGTATTTGAAATCTTGTTCCACTTAGATCAACAATATGGCTCAAATTAACTCTTATAAAAATTATATATAATTTAGAAATACATATTCTATCAAATGACTGCAAAAAATAAAGTGCTGAACACAATGTCTCACACATAAAAAGTACCAATTCATATTAGCTCTTAGTATAATTATTATGATTATCATGATAATTAATAGACTTACATTATCTCTTAGCTACTACAAAGCTAATATGTTTCTATAGCAGTCAAGATGCTCTCAGTTATGCTGCAATAACAAATAATCCCCCAATCTCAGTGGCTTACCACAAAGGATGTTTCTTCACTCTCGCAACATGATCATCACAGCCACCTGTGGCTCTTCTCTGGATCAGCTTCGTTCTGTAGGCCACACAGATAAAGCAATACCTCGGAACCACTGCATAGAGTTGTGGCTGAAGGAAAAGAGAACAGAGTGAATAAACTGGCTTTTAAAAGCTTCTGCCCAGAAATGATATATTCCACGTCCATATTCCATCAACCAAAAGCAAGCCCAACCTCAATGTTACGGAGAAGTAATGGATGCACTACAGCGGATGAGCAAAGATTAAAGCTCTAAGGCTCTTTCCACTCCACAACTCTATCCTGCTGTAAATTGAAGTTTATAAGATTATTTTTCTATAAAGTCAAATAAAATAAAGTGATAATAAAATATAAAAATGTAAAGATAGGCCATTGGGAATCTTGCTTTTGGGGGGTGCTAGTTTTCCCATATGTTTGCAGTGATGCATTTTGCTGTCATGCAAAGAAATGCAATACCAGAGGCAGCAGCAGTGTGAGAATGCTGAAGCCTTACTGCTCTATGTGGGGAATCCCACTGTCTTCACAACACAGACTGACACATTGTCAGTGTCTGAAGCATTGTCGAAGGGATATTGTTCCATTTGTCTTGCCACTTCATCTTTCAGTAGCTTGAAGCCTTTCCACACACAAAAAAAGAAACTGGCAAGACCATCAGTCTTATCCTGCGAATTCCTATTCATAAAGAGTCTCAGTTTTTATCTCATGCCATAGAATCACAAAAGCTTAGCATAAACAGGACCCTAGAGTTCATCCAACTCAACTCAACATCAAATGCAGAAACACTTCGTTTACATTGCCAATAGATTCCATCAGTCTCCGCTTGAATGCTTTCAGCAGTGGGAAATTCAGAGGCAAGCAATTCTATTGGAATGTTTGGACTTTTAAAATGATTCTCCTATGTTTAGCTAAAATCTGGTTGGGCAAAGATTCCAAAACTTTGTTCTAACTCAGCATTCCCCATGAAATATAGAAAAAATGTAGAATCACCCCAAGAAAAGTCCTTCTAATACTTGAAGAAAGTCCTTGGAGATTTCTCTTGGTTCTCTCTGCTGTTCCCCCCATAATTTTCATGTGACAAGAATTTCAGAACTCTCCATATCTACTCTACCAAACTGGCTAAAAGTGAAAAAGTCAAACTTTTTAGTCAAAGGTAATTATATCTCCAAGCCACTGACTGGGAAGTTGAAAAAGGAAGGTTAATGACATCTATAAAATTTGGTAGTGTCGTTTATTATTCTGTTTGCTTTCCACTAATAGATTCTTTCAGAAATACCTAGTGATTGAGAGAGGAGAAGGAGAAAGACTGAATTTTTAAAAAACATATTTTATTGATTTTTTACAGAGAGGAAGGGAACGGGATAGAGAGTTAGAAACATTGATCAGCTGCCTCCTGCACACCTCCTACTGGGGATGTGCCTGCAACCAAGGTACGTGCCCTTGACCGGAACCGAACCTGGGACCCTTAGTCTGCAGGCCAATGCTCTATCCACTGAGCCAAACCAGTTTCAGCAAGACTGAATTTTATATTACATAGTGAGCAATTAATTTTACAATGTTAAAAAAAATGTTTGACTTTTTGAGATTGTGTCACTAAGAATTCTTTGAATTATTGTCTAAAAGCAGGTACAAACAAGATAAAACACTTTTCCCGAGATCCTCTTTGAACCAACAACCTGGAAAGGGTGAAAATCTGCAAGTCTCGGAATGGGGAACTGACTTTCCATCTTGAATAGTGAAGTCAGCTGACTCTCAGAGGGAATCAAATTTTCTTTTGGAACTTCCACTGATCTTGTAAGCCATCAGTCACAACACAGGGAGCAAGGAAGAAGAAAATTAGCTTTCCATAGATCAAAGTGTATGCTGCTTAGGGTCCATATCAAGTTTACTTTGCATACAGAACTCTCTCCTTACCGGATGGCTTTCTGACATGCCTCCTTCCATACTTCAAGCCTCTGCTCAAATGCCGCCTCCTTAGGGAGGCCATCCCTGACTGCCCTCCTATTTAAAATTATAACCCCCTTCAATTAAGCCTCCAATCTCCTTCCCTGCTTTAATTTATTCATAGCACTTATTATCATCTAATATAGGCTGATTTTCTTTTTTATTATTTTTAAATGCATTTTAAACATTGCTTTTATTGTTTCTTTTGTTTATTGTTTAAAGTATCACAAATAGTAGTACATATGTCTCCCACCCCCCTTTTTTCCCAATTGACCTTTCCCCAGGCTATTTTCCTTATTATCTTCTTTATCTTGTATTTCTTCCCATTATAACATGAATTCCAGGAGGGTAAGGATTTTGACCTGTTTTCTTCATTGTTTTATATCCCCAGTGTCCAGGAAAATACCTGTAATTCAATATCTAGTTTCTGGATTGTTTATTTCAAGATATAAAAAGTATCTACTTGCCCACATCATACATTCTACTAGAGGAGATGAACAACAAACAGACCAATAAAATAAGCAGGGTAATAAAGGCTATGCGATGGCAAACAAATAAGGTGGGTTAGGGAAGGTCTCTTTAGATGTGGTCTCATTTGACAAAGATGGGGAGGATGGGATAGACACTTGGATAGAGAGGTCAAAAGAGCATCCAGGCAGAGGGAACTCCAAGCATGATGCCCTGAGGACAGAGTAAGCTGGCTTCAGAATAGAAGGCGAGCCAAGATACTGAACTACTGTGATTTGAAGGGATAAAGTTGGGAGATGGATCAGAGTCCAGCCCCGGCATGCCTTCTTCATGTATCCCCATTATTAAAAATGGAGTCACCCAATTCCCTCTTGCACCTGCTTTGAATACCATTTTCTAGATACTTCAAACTCTTTCTTGTTATTTGGGCCTTTCAGCAGAAATATCCTTTCTTCATGTGGACTTCCCTGGAATCATATATACACGCATGAACACACACATGCACACACACACACACACACATACACACCAGCAAGAATCAAACATTTTATCTTATTTTATGTCTTTGATAGCATTTATTACTATTTGAAATTTTGTAAGACACATGGGCACACACGCACACACACACACACACACACACACACACCAACACACACATATACATCACTAGATTGCAAGAACCTTTTTTGTCTTATTCACCACTAGTATATTCCCAGGGTCTAAAACCATGCTTAGCACATGATAGTTGCTCAAAATTATTTCATGGATAAGGTCATTGTCCCTGGGAAGCAGACTCTGAGGCAGAGATTTGTGCTCAGGAAGTTTATAGGGAGTAGTCTTTGTAAAAACAAAACTACTCCCTATATACAGAGTAGTAATAGAGTGAGGAGAGTGGAAATGGTCAGAGGGATGAGTTGATCTGTGACTCAGATGCAAGTGAAGTAGGATGTTCCTTCAAAGATGTTCTGGATGGAGATTCCATAGGGTTCAGCCTAATTGTTCCACATGGACCAGACACTGCAAGCAGACAGGGAGGGTTGGGGATTCATTTTGGGTGAGGCAGCTCCCTTCAGCCACAGCAAGGCCTGAAGAAGCACTCAGCTGTAACCCATTAGCAGCCAATACTCAGACAAGTATGGAATTGAGGGCAGTACAGCACAGTACCTACTGCAATAAATGAATGATGGATAAATGCATTCTCGCTACCTAAACTTATGTTAAAGTGTTTGTACTCTAGTTGACTGTATCCAATACAATTTTATCAATCTTATAATGTGGCACTCCCTCTACTCATTTTAACTATGTTTTTTATTGATTTTAGAGAGAAAGGGAGAGGAAGAAACAATGGTTGCCTCCCGCACACATACTGCTTCTGAAGATCAAGTCCACTACACAGATATATGCCCTAATTGGGAATTGAACCAGCAACTTTTTTTTAATTAAATCTTTATTATAAAGATTATTATATTTGTTTCTGTTTTTTCCCCCTCTATAGCACTCCTCCACGTGGCTCCCACCCACCCTCTAAGCTTACCTCCCTCCCGTTAACCTCATCGATAGGTGTATGATTTTTGTCCAGTCTCTCTCTGTACACCCCTCACCCCTTTCCCCCTGAGAATTATCAGTCCACTCCCTTTCTGTGCTCCTGATTCTATTATATTCACGAGTTTATTCTGATGATCAAATTTTTAATTCACTTAATTTTTAGGTTCACTTCATAGATACGTATTTGTTGTTCATAAGTTTTTATCTTTTACCTTTTTCTTCTTCCTCTTCTAAAAGAATACCTTTCAGCATTTTATATAATACTGGTTTAGTTGATGAACTCCTTTAGCTTTTTCTTATCTGTGAAGCTCTTTATCTGCCCTTCAATTCTGAATGATAGCTTTGCTGGATAGAGTATTCTTGGTTGTAGGTTCTTGCTATTCATCACTTTGAATATTTCTTGCCACTCCCGCATGTCCTGCATTGTTTCTGTTAAGAAATCAGTCGTATGGGTGCTCCCTTGTAGGTAATGAACTGTTTTTCTCTTGCTGCTTTTAATATTCTCTCTTTGTCTTTGCTCTTGGCATTTTAATTATGATGTATCTTGGTGTAGTCCTCTTTAGACTTCTTTTATATGGGGTTCTGTGTGCTTCCTGGACTTGTAAGTCTATTTCTTTCACCAGATGTGGGAAGTTTTCAGTCATTATTTCTTTAAGTAGGTTTTCAGTATCTTGCTCTCTCACTTCTTCTGGCACCCCCACAATTCTGATGTTGGTACATTTGAAGCTGTCCCAGAGGCTCCTTACATTATCTTCACATTTTTGGATTCTTTTCTCTTCTTGCTTTTCCAGTTAAGTGTTTTCTGATTCTTTATATTTCAAATTTTTGACTTGATTCTTGCCTTCCTCTAGTCTGCTGTAAGGTCTCTGTATAATTTTTTTTTTATTTCAGCAGTGTATGTTTAATTTCTAGTTGGTTCTTTTTCATCTCCTCTCGGTTCTTACTAACATTACCCAACTTTTCTAGGATATTCTTGAAAAACCTTATAAGCATGGTTTTGAACTCTATATCCAGTCATTTGTTTTCCTTCATTTCTTTTGTTTGTGATCACTTCCCTTGTCTCGGCATTTTCACTATGCTGGGAGAACTTCTGTGTTGGATTCAGCCTTATGATACCAGACTTGCAAAACTGCAAAAGCCTCTCTGTTGAGCTTCAGATGGGTGGAGTCTCAGGGCTTAAGGGACTGCCTTGCCTTCCAGTTGGCCCCACCTTCCATGATCTCTGAGTTTTACATGACTGGATAATTGCTGGAGCAGCCCCTGTGCACGCTCGCTCTCTTGCAGTGCCTCTAGACTGCTGCCCCTCCGGCTCCCCTGCGCTCCAGGACCATATGAGTCTGGGTTCCCAGGGTTTCACCCAAAACCAGGGTTTAGTGGAGTTAGAAGTGGAGCAATTGGAAGGGTCTGTCTCTCGCCCACTCGTGAAAGCCAGTGGCACACTCAGCAGACTTCTGATCTTTTGCAACTCCCCTAAATGTCCATGCACTTCTCCCTTTTCACAGTCCAATCTGCCCCTGTATGAGTTTCGGCTGGATATGTGGTTTAGTATCATAGGATAAGGGTTTCAATGCTATTGGGAGTCTCCGTCTCTCTCCCGCCAGAGAAAGCCAGCCAGGTTCTCAGGCACCCGCTCTCTCCATGTGCACATCTCTGTACCTCAGCTTTTTGCAGCTCCTCTGGGTCTCTGTGAGGCCCTCTTTTTCCTTCTAGTTGTAGAATTTCCACTCAGCCAGCTTTCCTGTGGTTCTGGATGATGTCCATTCTGTCTTTTAGTTGTAGTTTTGAAATTGTTGTGCAAGGTAGCAGTGTAGGTGTTTACCTATGCTATCATCTTGGATTGTCCTTGAACCAGCAACTTTTTGATGCATGGGACAATGCTCAACCAACTGAGCCACACTGGCCAGGGCCCCTTACTCATTTTAACAAAATTGTGTATAAAATGTTTATGTATATATTACCTAAAATTACTATTACCCTAGAAGATTTTTAAATCTGTGCTTCTGTCACAAATAAAGACCTATTTCATTACTAGAGGCCCAGTACACAAATTCGTGCATGGGTAGGGTCCCTAGGGGTGGCCTGCAAGAATTGGGCCAAAACTGGGAGTCCAACCCTGCCTGCTGCTCCTGCTCATCCCAGCCCTGCTGCACCTGCTATGGGCTTGCACCCAGTTAGTCCCGATGGGAAAAGGTTGGGGTCACTGCAACAGTGCCCATAGCGGTGCTCGCCAGCCATGAGACCTATGTCTGGTACCCATACTGAGGGGGTTGTGGGGAGGTTCAGGATGAGATCAGCCCCCTGGGCAGGTGGTGGAATGCACTTGCTGGCCCAGGATCCATATCCATCCCATTGGTGTTCATGCAGGTTGTTGGGAGCCACTTTTATATGGTTTCTTCCTTGTGGAGCACCTTGGGAGGGGAAGTTACTCAGTGCCTGAGGTGGACTTCCAGGAGGCTGTTGGTGCTATCCGATCATGCCTGCAGTGTTGGGATTATACCCGCGGCACTGGTCCGTCAGTGTCTGGCAGGTTCTCTGGAGATTGGACCTGCAGGACTACCGAGGGAGTAAGTGGCTGGTGGGTCACTGGAACAAGCTGGTCAGCTGAGCGACACTCCCACTATGGGAGTGCACTGACCACCAGGGGGAAGCTCCTGCATTGAGAGTCTACCCACTGGTGGTCAATGCATGTCATAGCATTTGGTCAATCAGTCATCCGGTCAGTCGGTCACTTAGGCTTTTTTATATATAGATAGCTCTTAAAAATAAATAAAATACTTTTATAGGCATATCACAAACATTTTCATCATGACTTTAGAATCAGGAAATGAACTTAGTTAAGGTTTTATCTCTACCAGCAGAGAAAGTCTTATAAATAGCAATGAATTCTTTAGGTTTTATTTGGTGTCTCCTTATTACCTAGCTATTTTTTATCTTTAACCATAATGAAAATTCAAATGACCCTTCAGTTCCTCTGCTTTCTCTTGGAAACTGATTTGTGAAGGTGTTTTTATAGTTACATCTGATATGTAAATTGACTGAAAGTAATAATAATGATAAACAGGTACAAGTCATCTGTTATAAAGCATGGCAGGTAAGTATGGAGGTGATAATATAACTGTCATTTTACAAAAATGCCCAGGTTTCAGGAGTTGGATATTGGCAAACAGTTGTCCCTCATGTTTTACAGAGTTGTTTTTGTATCCAATTTTTTATGTGCTAATAAAGCAATTTATGACTGTAATTAATGGCCAGCATAATAGATCTTCCTTATCAAATATTCCATTTAAAAACACCAATGTATAGTGAAGTAACTAGAAAGCACAAGAAATTATTTTCAAATTCAAGTTGGGAAATCAATCTTCCTACTGTACAAATATGCCCAACGTCCTCCTCCACCCTCATCAGCTGGTTCCAGGCACTGGGGTTCAGACTAGACAGAGACTCTGAAGTCATCCAAACATGGGACCAGGAAGATGAGAACCATCTGAGCAAGCCACACATAAACAGGAAGAGGGCAGTCCTGAGTAAGTCCCTTGGTATGAGGTCTGTTTTCCTGAACCACCTGGAGCATGGGGCATGGGTGGCTTAGCCTAGTTTAAACATAAAAAAAAAAAACACAGAGTGGACACTGACTATAAAATTAACCAGCTTTTATGTAAATTGGTGCAGACACTATAGGAAACAGTATAGAGATTCCTCAAAAATTAAAAACAGAACTACCATATGACCCAGAAATATTACTTCTGGGTATTTATCCTAAAGAGATGAAATCGCTATCTTGAAGAGATATCTATACTTCCGTTTTCACTGCAGCATTACTGACAACCACTAGGACATGGAAACAATCTAAGTGTCCACTGACAAATAAGTGGATTTTCTTAATAGCCCTAGCTTCTTTGGCTCAGTAATTGGAGCATTGGCCTGTGGACAGAAGGGTTCGATTCCAGTCGAGAGCATGTACCTCAGTTTCAGGCTCCACCCCAGCCCAGGCCCTGGTCAGGGCGCATACAAGAGGCAACCAATTGATGTGTTTCTCTCACATTGATATTTCTGTCTTTCCTTCTCTCTTCCAACTCTCTCTAAAAATCAATGGAAAAATATCCTCAGATGAGGATCCAAAAAGTAAAATAAAAAAATAAAAGATGTCCCATCTTTAATTTATTAAAAAAAAAAGTACACACACACACACACACAATAGAATATTATTTAGCTTCAGAAATTCTGCCACTTGTAACAACATAGATGAACTTTGAGGGCATTATGCTGAGTGAAATTAAAGTCAGACAGACAAATACCATATGATGTTACATATATGCTGAATACATTTTTTAAAACCTGAAATCATAGAAACAGATAACAGATTGGTGATTATCAGGGTTAGGAGTAGGGGATGGGGAAAATGGGTAGAAGTGATCAAACGGTACCAACATCCAGTCATAAGATAAATAAATTCTGGGGATGTGATATACAGCATGATAACTATTGTTACCAATACTATATTAGAGGCCCATTGCATGAAATTTGTGCAGGGGTGGGAAAGTTTCCTTCAGCTCAGCCTGCACCCTCTCCAATCTGGGACCCCTCCAGGGATATCCAACAGCCCTCTCACAATCCAGGACTGCTGGCTCCCAACTGCTCTCTGCCTGCCTCCCTGATTGCCCCTAACCAATTCTGCCTGTCAGCCTGATCACCCCCTAACCACTCCCCTGCCAGCCTGATTGATGCCTAACTGCTCCCCTGCCAGCCTGTTTTCCCCCTAA
>PVJN01048363.1:0-15639 GCA_004026805.1 Lasiurus borealis
GAAAAAAAAAAAAAAAAAGCTTGGGTAGCAATACTTGTGTCTGACGAATCAGATCTCAAAGTGAAGAACACAACAAGAGATAAGGAAAGCCACTTCAAAATACTAAAGGGAGCAATCCAACAAGAAGAAATAACTCTGATGACCATATACACACCCAATACAGGAGTACCCAAATACATAAAAACAAACAAAGAAACAAACAAAAACCCTGCAGGATATCAAGAGAGAGATTGACAGCAATACAATCATAGTAGGAGACTTTAATACCCCACTTTCACTATTGGACAAAGTCTCTAAACAAAAAATCAGCAAAGAAACATCAATCCTAAATGACTCACTAGACCAGATGGAATTAATTAACATCTTCAGAACATTTCACATCAAAGCCACAAAATATACATTCTACACATGGGTCATTTTCAAAGATAGACCATATGTTGGGTCATAGGCAAAGTCTCTTCAAATTCAAGAAGATAGAAATCATATCAAGTATCTTCTCAGATCACAATGGTAT
Source organism: Lasiurus borealis (assembly GCA_004026805.1). Taxonomy (NCBI): domain Eukaryota; kingdom Metazoa; phylum Chordata; class Mammalia; order Chiroptera; family Vespertilionidae; genus Lasiurus; species Lasiurus borealis. Next base: position 515 of record PVJN01048363.1, read on the forward strand.
AAAACTGGAAATCAACTACAATAAAAACAATCCAAAGAAATCAAACACATAGAGACTAAACACCATGCTATTATACAATGACTGGGTTACCAGAGAGATCAAGGAAGAAATAAAAAACATCATGGTAAAAAATGACAATGACAACACAACAATCCAAAATCTATGGGACACAGTGAAAGCAGTGATAAGAGGGAAGTTCATAGCTCTAGAAGCCTTCTGCAAAAAATAAGAAACAATAATAATAAGTTACCTAACCCTACAACTCAAAGATTTAGAAAGACAGCAACAACAAAAAAAAAATCTCAGTGTAAGAAAAGGAAGGAAATAATAAAGATCAGAGTAGAGATAAACAATACTGAGACCAAAAAAACAATACAAAAGATCAACAAAACCAAGAGCTGGTTCTTTGAAAGGATTAACCAGATTGATGAACCTCTAGCCAGGCTCACCAAGAAGTAAAGAGAGAGGACCCAAATAAACAAAATCAGAAATGAAAGAGGCGAAATAACAGACCCCACCAAAATACAAAGGATTGTTAAAAAAAATACTATGAACGACTCTATTCCAACAAACAGGACAACCTGGAGGAAATGGACATATTCCTAGAAAAATATAACCTTAAAACTCAATCAGTAAGAATCTAAACATCTCAATAGGCCAAAAACTATGGAAGAAATTAAAGCAGTCATCAAAAAGCTTTCAGCAAAAAAAAGCCTGGGGCCAGACAGCTACACAGGGGAGTTTTACCAAACATTCAAGGAAGAATTAAAACCTATTCTCCTCAGATTATTCCAAAAAATCAAGAAGAAACACTTCCAAGCTTTCTATGAAGCAAGCATCACCCTAATACCAAAACCAGATAAAGACAACACAATGAAAGAGAATTACAGGCCTATATCCCTCATGAACATAGATGCCAAAATCCTCAACAAAATTCTAGCAAATTGGATCTAGCAGTACATCAGAAAGATCATACACCATGACCAAGTAGGATTTATCTCAGGAATGCAAGGATGGTACAATATCTGCAAATCACTAAATGTGATACATCACATAAAAAAATTGAGAGATAAAAATCACATACATATCAATTGATGCAGAAAAAGTATTTGACAAAATACAACACCCTTTCTTGATAAAAACTCTCAGCAAGGTGGGAATAGAAGGATCATACCTCAACATAATAAAAGCCATATATGATAAGCCCACAGCCAATATCATACTCAATGGACAAAAACTAAAACCATTTCCCCTAAGAATAGGAACAAGACACGGATGCCCACTGTCACAACTCCTGCTCAACATAGTACTGGAAGTATTAGCCATTGAAATTAGACAAAAAAGAAATAAAAGGCATCCAAATTGGAAAAGATGAAGTAAAGCTGTCCTTATTTGCAGATGACATATTATGCATAAAAAACACAAAAGACTCCATCAAAAAACTAACAGACTTAATAAATGAATTTGGCAATATAGCAGGATACAAAATTAATACCAAGAAATCAATGGCATTCCTATACACTTATAGTGAACTTATAGAAAGAGAGACTAAAAAAGCAATCCCATTTACCACCACACCAAAAAAATTAAGATACCTAGGATAAACTTAACTAAGGAGGTAAAAGACGTATATGCGGAAAACTACAGGACATTGAAAAAAGAGACAGAGAAAGACATAAACAAATGGATGAACATACTGTGTTCATGGATTGGTAGAATCAACATCATCAATATGTCCATACTACCCAAAGCAATCTATAGATTCAATGCACTTCCCATTAAAATACCAACAGCATATGTCACAGACCTAGAGAGAACTCTCCAAAAATTCATCGAAAATAAAAAAAGACCCTGAATAGCCACAGCAATCCTGAGAAAGAACAAAGTAAGTATGCTCTCAATACCAGATTTCAAGCTGTACTAACAAAGCCACTGTTCTCAAAACAGCTCGGTACTGGCACAAGAACAGACGTATAGACCAATGGAATAGAATAGAGAATCCAGATATCACCCAAACCACTATGCTCAATTAATATTTGACAAGGAGGCATGAATATACAATGGAGTCAAGACAGTCTCTTAAATAAATGGTGTTGGGAAAATTGGACATATACATGCAAAAACAAAAATGAAACTAGACCACCAACTTATACCATACACTAAAATTAACTAAAAATAGATATGTAGTACTTAAACATAAGGCAGGAAACCATAAAAATACTGAAGGAATACACAGGCAGAGAAATCTCAGACATATGCTGAAGCAATTTCTTCACCGATACCGTTCCTAGAGCAATGGAAGTTAAAGAAGAAATAAAGAAATGGGACTACATAAAAATAAAAAGCTTTTGCACAGCAAAGGAAACCATCAACAACAACAACAAAAAAAAAACATTGTATGGAAGAACATATTTGCAAATGTTATCACTGCTAAAGGTTTAATCTCCAACATCTACAGGCAACTTATACAACTTAATAAAAGGAAGATAAAAGATCCAATAAAAAAATGGGCAACGGACCTAAATAAAATCTTTTCAAAAGAAGACAGAAGGAAGGCCAAGAAACATATGAAAACATGCTCAAAGTTACTAATCATCCAAAAGATGCAAATCAAAACAACAATGCAGTACCGTCTCACATCTGTCAGAATAGTTATCATCAACAAGTCAACAAACGACGAGTGCTGGTGAGGAGGAAGAGAAAAAAGGAATCCTCGTGCCCTGCTGGTAGGAATGCAGACTGGTGAAGCCACTGTGGAGAAAAGTATGGAGTTTCCTCAAAAAACTAAAAATGGAGCTCCCATTTAACCCAGTGATCCCACTTCTAGGAATATATCCTAAAAAACTAGAAACACAATCAGAAAGGATATTTGCACCCCTTTGTTCATAGCAGCATAGTTCACTATAGCTAAGATTTGGAAACAGCCTAAATGCCCATCAGCAGATGAGTGGAACAGAAAACTATGTACATCTACACAATGGAATACTACACTGCTATAAAAAAGAAGGAATTCTTACCATTTGCAGCAACCTGGATGGACCTGGAGAGCTTTATGTTAAGTGAAATAAGCCAGGCAATGAAAGAAAAATACCACATGATCTCACTCATTTATGAAAAATAAAGTACTTTATAACCTGATGAATAAAAAGATACAGAAGCAGTAAAGCACTGAACAAACTGTCAAATTACAGCGGGAAGCCTGGGGAGTGTTGGGGAGTGGGGTAAAGAGATCAACCAAAGACTTGTATGCATGCATATAAGCACACCAATGGACACAAAACAGTGGGTGGGGGAGGTAGGATGAGGGCATGCAACAAGCGGTAAGGGGAGGCTGGGAAAGAATGGGGGAAGAAAAAGGAGATATATGTACTAATATATATAATATGTTAAACAATAAAAAAAAGACTTTTGCACACACACTAAAAAAAAAGAAATACTTGTGATTTATATAGAAGAAAGAAATATAATTCAATATAAAAATGTTGCTGCATTGGTGGGAATCAAGTTTTCTAATACTGACCTTCTAGGGAGGACTAGAATGTTGGTTCACAAATTGGCTCGATGTTTAAGTTTTTAGGGAACTTCCAAAAATATGGATGCATGGGTGTCGTTCCCTGCACCCTTATCCCCTCTCCCCCAAGATTCTAATTTAACTGACCTGGGTTGAATCTTAGGCATAAGCATATTTCAAAGCTACTCAGGTGATTCTAACATGCAGGCACTTTAATAGAAATAAAATAGGAAACTGTTTCTTAGGCATAGGATACAGCCAAAGACATTTCTTTGCTTGTAGATATACTCACTCATATCTTACAATAAGTATGAAGCTTTAATTTAGGCCATTTTAAAGTCCTATGTTGATTTGCTCATTAAAAGCTAACTTAATTTTCAAATTAAAAGAGAAAGGTTCTCAGAGAAAAATTGAGAAATCCAGAGCAAGGAATCATCACCCTTCCAATAATCCTTTCCTGAGACCCAATATATTTTGTCCCTTTTCAGGTCCCTATCTTGTAAAGTGACATTAACACAAATGAGTCACACTTGGTTATATCACAGGCCAGACAAAATACCATCAATGCACTTTTCTAATTAATAGCATGCAGTATATGCCAAAATAAGAGTATGTTGACAGGAATAACTCCTAAATGCACTGACTTGGAGTATGGTAGTGTTTCTTTTCAATCTCAAATGGTATTAATTACAATATAATTACACCACAAAAAATGTCCTGTAGTTTTTTTAAAAATTACAAACTTGCCCTAGCCAATTTGGCTTAGTGGATATAGAGTGTCAGCCTGCGGACTGAAGGATCCCAGGTTCAATTCCAGTCAAGGGCACATAACCAGGTTGCGGGTTCAGTCCCCAGTAGGAGGCATGCAGAAGGCAGCCTATCAATGATTCTCTCTCATCATTCATGTTTCTATCTCCCTCGCCCTCTCCCTGCCTCTCTAAAATCAATAAAAATGTAATAAAAAATAAAAATTATGAACTGTCAAAAAAGCTTAAGAAGCAGTGGCAGCTTATCCCTAATAGTCTTTGTTGTTATCACCCGAGGATACTATTTTTTCATTGATTTTTGAAAGAGAAAGAGGGACAGAGACAGAGGTAGAGATACAGATAGAGAAACATCAATGTTAGATGAAATATGTCAATTTGTTGTCTCCTGAACTCGCCCTGATGAGGGCTGGGGATTGGACCTGCAACCCAGGTACATGTACTTGACTGGGAATCGAACCTGTGAGCAGTGTGCAGGCCGACACTTTAACTACTAAGCACACCAGCCAAGGGGCCAATAGTCCTTTTCTCCAGTATGTTTGGAGCTGGGCAATAAGATGAGCTGGAAAAATATATATACAACTGATACAGGAGAAGCTACAATGCTCTTTCACTAATTCTCAATCTATTAAAAGTGAAACAAAGCAATGATTTGAACTGTTTTTCTTTTTTTAAAATATATTTTTATTGATTTCAGAGAGGAAGGGAGAGGGAGAGATAGAAACATCAATGATGAGAGAATCACTGATCAACTGCCTCCTGCATCGCATCCCCCCAGCCCTCACTGTGGATCGAGCCCGCAACCTGGGCATGTGCCCTTGCCTGGAATCAGACCTGGGACCCTTCAGTCGGCAGGCCGAGACTCTCTCCACTGAGCCAAACCAGATAAGGTTGCACTATTTTTTTAATAATAAAGAAAGTACACATAAATTCCATTCATTTAAATATTGACACCTATCTTCTACCTAAAAACTGATGAACAATTCTCAGATTCACATCCTGAATTTATGAGGCATATCTACAGAAAAAAATAATGTAAGGTATTTATAACTTTTGACTCCTCTCATAGTATAGAAATCTATCCTTGCCCTAGCCAGTCTGGCACAGTGGACAGAGTGTTGGCCCTCGGACTGAATGGTCCCAGGCTAGATTCTGGTCAAGTGCATCTAAGTCCGTTGCAGATTCCTCAGCCCTGGCCAAGCAATGTGCAGGAAGCAACCAATTCATGTGTCTCTCTCAATGGATGTTTCTCTCTGTCTCACTCTCTCCCTTCCACTCTCTCTAAAAATCCATGGAGCCCTAACTGGTTTGGCTCTGTGGATAGAGCATCTAAACCGGGATTGAAGGGTCCCTGGTTTGATTCTGACCAAGGGCATGTACCTTGGTTGCAGGCTTTATCCCCAGTAGGGGGCGTGCAGAAGGCAGTTGATCGGTGTTTCTCATAGATGTTTCTATCTTTCCCCTTTCCTCTCTGTACAAATTAAATAAAAAATATATTTAAAAGTAACAAAATAAAATAATAAAAATCAATGGAAAAACATCCTCGGATGAGGAGCAACTAAACAAATAATAATAATAAAATAAAAAAACCCAAACAAACAAAAAAGACATCTATCTTTTAAATTGACACTGGTTTCAATGGTTTGTGTATACTGTGTATTACTTGTGACATGAAAAGCTATTTGTAAGAATGTTTTGAGGGTGGTAGTCACCCTCCAAAAAATAAGTAAGCTTTACATTAAAGTAAATATTTTGGTGGGACAAATGTAAATGCAGAAGACAGTCCTACATAATGGTAAAGGAAGTCATAATTCTCCAATTGTAAAAGCGAAGGGCACTATAAATTAGTCTTCTTTTTCTTAATAACTAACCCTAGTTACTTTTCTATTTTTAATTCCCGCTTCCATCCTGCCCTATCCCCCACACATACTCCCACAAAGGCTCTACAACAAAGTTAGAACACGATGTTATGAAAAAGTATAATAAACTGCATGGTAATTTGCTCCTGTACGAATTTACTGAGTCAATATAGGCATGCATTAAATTTTAAAATGCTAATGACGTTAAAAGCGAGAAATGCTTGGTATCACAGCCCTACCACAAGCGACCCATGAGCATGAAGCAAGTTTTCACTTGGACCCTGAGAACCTTAGTCATAAAAGAATTCGAGAAAAGACCAACGCTTGTTTCATAAGACAGCGACTTTTATCCTCCTCTTTCCCCCACCCCCCACCCCTATCCCTTAGTCAACTCTGCAGACACAAATTTTAGAACCTTGCTCACTAAGCTACCAGCGTCCCGTCAACCACCAGCAGCTCGGGTGTCCCACATTTTGCCGAGGTCCCCGCCTTGAAAACAAACCCGATTGCCCCATTTTCTGGGAGGTAAACTCAGCTTCCCCGGCGGCAGCTCCCTATGAAGTCACCGCGTTTGTTGTTTCAAAGATGCAATTAAACGAAAATGACACAAGGCTGCCTGCCTCGGAGATTAGCTGGACGTGTGTGTGGGGGGGTGTCCGTGGCCTCGGTGTGAGGCCAACGAAACCTGCAGGGCTGGCTGTAAAGTTCTATTTTGAGTGGTAATATCTCCCCCCCACACACCCCTAACCCTCACCCCTCACCCCCCAATCCCCCTCCTCCAGTAAGTATCTTCACAACCGTAGGAAATGAAACTCCCTAGGAACTTGCTGGGCTTGACCAAACTTTAGCTTTCCAGCTCTCCGTGCTCCAGAACCAAGTCACCAGCGGAGGGAGGGATTGGGGGGGGAGGAGGGAGTAAGGGGAGGGGGTGCCCGGCTCACGAAGAAGAAAAGCCATAAAAGAGCCTGCACCAGGCGGTGTCTCTCCCTCTCCCTCTGCCCCACGGGCCCCGTCCCCACCCCCTCACCTCCCACCCCCTCTTCCCCAGCCCCTTCCATACACACATTCTTCGGGGCGGCCTCTCGCCGCACCGTGTCCACAGTCATCGGCAGAAATTAGAAACAGACTCCGGGGGAGCCCTGCCCTCAGCACGCGCGGCGCGGGGCCGCCCCGGCCCGACGGGACCCTGTCACCCACCGCGCATCACCCCGCCGCCTGCCCCTCGCCCCGCCGCGTCTCCTGCCCGGGAACCCGGCGCTGCGCCGCGGAAGAGGGGTGGGCTTCCCCGATTCAAAATGAAATTTCATCTCATCCCTTAGCCTCTCCCGGCTCCAACATACAAAAAACAAAAAACAAAACCCGCCGCTAAAAACCAGAGAAAAGTTTCTCCACCAGCGCAGCGAGCAGAGGAGCTGGTTTCAGGGGCTGGAGCCAGAGCAGAGAGGAGAGAAAGGGGGCGCGCGGGGTCCTGGGCTGTGTGTGCGCTTCTGCACCCGCAGCCCCGAGGAGCCCCCCTCCGCCCCCACCCCGGGGCCGCCCCGCTCCTTACCGGCTCGGCGGCGGCAGGGACACCCGGTCCGGCTACTGGGGCGCGCGGCGGGGACGCGGGGTCGGGGCGGGCGGCCGGCAGCCGCCGCGGGCGCGGAGAGCCACCACCACCTCTCCTCCCCGGAGCGGGAGCGGGTGCGGGTGCGGGTGCGGGCGTGGGCCGACGGAGGTGGAGACGGAGACGGAGCCGGGGGCGGGGGGGAAGAGGAGCAGCATCGCCTCCCCCGCCTCCGCGCCTCCGGAACGGCCCCTCCGGCCGCGACCCCGGCCGGCCGCCCGCCTGCCTGCCTGGCCCCGGGGCGCTCGCGCAGCCTCCCGGGGTGGAGTGGGGGGAGCTGGGGCCCAGCCGGTCAGGCGCGGGGCGGCTCAGTGCCCGCAGCCGGCTCCGAGCGCGGCCCGCGGCGGCTTGAGGCGGGCCCGGCAGCCGAGGCGTGCTCTGCTCGCCAGCACGACGGTCTCCAGGGGCCGAGATCACCGTGCGTGTCACCCTCGCCGCGCCGCGGCCGCCAGAGGTAGGCGCCCCACCAACTCGGGCTCCACCTCGGGCGGCCGGGCCGGCCCCGCCCCCGTGCCTGCCACTCAACCCTTCCCGGGCTCCTGGAGCACGGCGCATCCCTCACCCTGCGGCTTCCCTCCGCCTGATTGGCCCCTGCGGCCTCCAAGCCCCGCCTCCTCCCTAGGGACGAGGTCGCCGGGGAGACGGGCGCTCGGGTTCTCATGACAACCGGGTGCCTGGGGCCTGGCTTTCGCGTCCTTTCTCGCCGGGAGCTCAGGTGGATGGCCTCGCGCGGTGGGGTCCTGGGCCCCGGCGGCAGCCCGCGCTCTTCCGATCTGCAGGCCAAGTTGAGAATGTACCAGACCGCGCCCCCACGCTTCCAACTTCAGACACACAGAACTTTGAAGGCGCTGGGGGGAGTGCGAGGGAGAGTGGAAAAATGCCTCGCTGAGAGCTCTTCCCCTACCGCCCGAAAGAACCCCTCCCCCGCCCCTCGCCCTCTCTCTTGCCTCCAGCCTTGTTTCCAAATTCTCACCGGGCGGATTTGGCTTTGAAAGGGTAAGGAGGAGGAGGAGAGAGATAAAGAGCAGGGCTGTGCCCGTTCCCTGCAGCAATATAGCCTCTTGGAAATGGCAGGGTCAAGAAAAACAGCTCCGGGAGTTTTCCCACAGCTGTAAAGTGATCTTAAAGGTGTGGTGGCAGCGCTTGTCAACCCCAAATGCCCTCTGGAAAACGCTAATTCTTACATTTTTGAAAAGAGTATCTAAGTTTTTTGCCCTGTTTTTTTTTTTTTCCATCTGAAACGAAAACAATCTTAAAACTTAAAAAGTTAAGTAAAACATTTAATGTAATATATATATATATATATATATATATATATATGTGTGTGTGTGTGTGTGTGTGTGTGTGTGTGTATGTGTGTGTGTGTGAGAGTATAACCTTAATATGCAAATAGATCAAACTTCGGAACAGCCGAACAACTGGTCGCTATAACTTGTGCTGACAACCAGGGGGCGTGCACGGGACATGGCAAGCATCAGCCATGGCAGGATGGTGGAGCAGCTGAGCAGCGGCACCAGACCAAGGCAGGGCATGGGTCGCTGTCGTCTGGGTGAGCCTCTGGTGGTTACTGAAGATTCTTTGCTCCCACTCGCCTTGGTCCCACTAGTGCTTGCATCTACTGCCGGCGCCTGGCGTCAGAGGGTTGGAGCAGTGACTGCCTGCCCTGATTGCCCTGGAAGGCTTTTCCACCTCTCCCTGCTCCTGAGGGACAATTGGGGCAGCAGCTGCTGCTTGCACCTGCTGACAGTGGCAGGAGCAGGGCTGCAGGGCAGACAAGGGTGGGAGGTGGGCACGATGGGAGGGGCCGGGCAGGGGCGTGGAGGATGGGCTGAGATCCATCCCTGTGCCCACCACAGACTCATGGCCCACAGTTCCTTTCAAAGTGCACAAATTCATGCACTGAGCTCCTAATCAAATCAAATAAAAAACATCCATTTTCTATGCAGGGACTAATACATTACAACATGGCAAAGGTATGTCCTAGCAGCTATCCCACTCCTGCAAGCCAAAAGATTTGGCTTCAGCAATTTACAAGGAAATTCTGCTAAATTCATGAGAAAATGGTATTTTGTCATTTGAGTTTCAATTGTTTGGTTTTATTCTCACATATCAAAGCTAACCTGGTCCATTTTGGGGATAAATGCAGTCTTGGACCCTTAATGTTGGGCCCTAGGCAAATCTAAACTTCCTAGTTGGCTCCAAAATGGAGAGATCTGAGACAAAGAGCTGCAATCCTAGGTTCCCTAGCCCCTGAGGCTGATGCACAGGTATGATGAATGAGGGAATTAATAGTAATGGTTTACTTTTGGCGAGCATTTGCATTTGCGTTATCTCATTTACTAAATGAACAACTGTGATGGATGTCTTCAGTGAAATATGCCTTTCAAGTATGCAGTGAATGTATTTGCTCACAGTGCTACACACAATGAGAAATGCCCATTAGAATTGTAAGATAAGGTTCCTGGCCTCAAGGAGCTAACCACAAAGCCTAAAAAAGAAAACTAGTACTCTTTGAAACAATTTAAGAACAATTATAGCAAGAATGTATAGCCAAACTTTAAATACAGTAGCAGATGAAAGTCTGTGGTAACGTGGAATTAACTGGATTAACCAGATTATGGGAGAAGGAAATTTAACCTGGGTTTTGAAGGAGGAGGTGGGATAAATAAATCAAAGATGAGGAAAGACAGTTGCAGGAAAGAATATAAAATTGCAGAGCAGTAGCAGGAATACAGTGGTGGAAGTAAATAACAGCAAGAGACCTGAACTAGAGAGAGGAAAGCTTGGTAGTCATTTCCCAGCCCTTCTCCATTTTCTGAAATAGGAGTTTTTGTATGTTCTTCTGGTTCAGGTATCAGGCTGAAAAGATAGAGAAGGTGAGGTAGGTTTGTGAGAATAAAAATCTTCATGGAACATCTGCCTCTGCTTGCCACTAAAAGTTCATATATTTATTGGAAAGGAAAGCAGTTTCCATAATACTTGGAATAGCTTGGAATTTATGTCAGAAAGAAGGTATAAAGAGGAAGGTTTTGGAAATTGTTACAAAAACAGACAAACCACAGTGTTGTAAACATCTCTTTTTTTTTCTTTCTTGTTTTTTATCACATTATTTTAAAAATTACTTTAACACTCAATCTCCAATTGGGGGAGTGCAGGAGGCAGCTGATCAATGATTCTCTCAACATTGATGTTTCTATCTCTCTCTCCCTCTCCCTTCTTCTCTGAAATCAATAAAAATATGTTTTTAAAAACAAAAAAAAAATTACTTTAACACCTCTGAAATTGAGATGTATCTTACAAGAGTAAGATTTAAGAATATCTTAGCATCATGCCATTCAATTGGCAGTAATTATTTTTATCTTAGTGGACATAAATGTGACTTACAATCAATAGCTTCTTACATTCAATATCACATAGTATATTGAACAAGGAGGTTACAGTTCATTGATTTCCAATTGGAGAACATGCTGGGTTGCAAGCTCAATCCACAGTGTGGGGCATGCAGGAAGCAGCCGATCAGTGATTCTCTCTCATCACTGATGTTTCTCTCTCTCCCATTTTTAAAGAGTAATAAAGAAAACACATAGTGTTAAATATGAAATATCTATAAAACCTTGAAATGGAAATGAAAAATAAGCCATTGGCTATATCAATTTAGACATCAGAAGAGAGACTTGAACTAGATTTAGAAATGTGGGGTCACACTGTGAATGAGATTCCTTTGGGGGGAGTATAAAGACTAGAGCAGTGGTCAGCAAACTCACTGGTCAACAGAGTGCAAACCGCATGTGGCTCGTGAGCCAGTTTGCCGACCACTGGACTAGAGGATCAAGGTTGCAGTTCTGAGAAATCTCAACAAAAGAAGTTGAGAAAGAAGAGTTGACAAGGACTCGTATTTGTTTTTGCGTTTATTGTGTCCATGTAATAAACACCTAAACCTGTAGAGAATTTTTATGAGTTTATTTGAGTCCAAACTGATGACAATTGCTGGGAAGCAAAATTGAAATACTCTGAAATACTCTCCTTTTCTTTCTTTTTTTTTTTTTTCAAGGTCATTTCAACTAGTTGCCTTCAAAGTTTTTTTACCAACAATCCTTCAGTTTTGTATGTGTGTTTTTTTTTAAATAGCTATGATACCAAAACCTAATAAAGAGTACAGAAAGGAGAAATCTACTGGTTAATCTCCTTTCAGATATAACATAAAATTAAAATACAATATTAACAAATAGAACCTAGAACTACATACAAATGATATGCCAATTGGCCTTTGCCAATCTAATAGGTACAAAATGCTATCTCGTTCCAGGAATAATTTTCAATTCAATTATGAGTATCTTTTTTTTAATGTGCTTTTTATTGATTTTTTTACAGAGAGGAGGGGAGAGGGATAGAGAGTTAGAAACATGGATGAGAGAGAAACATCCATCAGCTGCCTCCTGTACACTCCCTAGTGGATATTTCCCTGCAACCACGATACATGTCCTTAACCAGAATCGAACCTGGGACCCTTCAGTCCACAGGCTCATGCTCTAGCCACTGAGCCAAACCAGTTAGAGCACGAGTATCTTTTTGTATGCTTACAAGCCGTTTGTATTTCCTGCTACCAAAAATATTCTCCCATGTTTTCTTCTAGAACTTTAGGGCTTTGTTTTTGCCCCCCCCACCCCCCTCCTGCCCTTCTTTTGTTTTAATTTACAGGGAATTTATTTACAAGGAATTGACATGGAATTTATTTTGGTGGTAGCAACATCTACCCAGCTGTTCCAAAAACCTTAAAAGAATTTGTAAATTTCACTATATAAAATATGAAGCTTCTACACAGTAATAAAAACAATCATGGGTTCAGTCGGATCCCGGCAGCAGCTGCCGCCAGTGCTCGTCTTCCCAGGTGCTTCTTGCTGTCTCCTTTAGCTCCCGGAAACATGGCTCTGGTGCGGCTTTCTCTGAGGGAGTCATCACATCATTCAATGACATGAAGGTACGGAAATCCTCCACTCCAGAGGAGGTGAAGAAGCGCAAGAAGGCGGTGCTCTTCTGCCTGAGTGAAGACAAGAACATCACTCTGCTGCCGGGCAAAGGTGGCTGCTAAGTCCTGGATGATGCAACCTATGAGAGCAAGAAGGAGGACCTGGCGTTTATCATCAGGGCCCCTGAGACTGCGCCTCTTTTTTTTTTTTTTAATATTTTATTGATTTTTCACAGAGAGGAAGGGAGAGGGTTAGAAAATCAGAAACATCGATGAGAGAGAGACATCGATCAGCCGCCTCCTGCACACCCTACACTGGAAATGTGCCCGCAAGCAAGTTACATGCCCCCAAGCAAGTTACATGCCCCCGACCGGAATCGAACCCAGGACCTTTCAGTCCGCAGGCCAATGCTCTATCCACTGAGCCAAACCGGTCTTGGCGAGACTGTGCCTCTTAAGAGCAAAATGATCTATGCCAGCTCCAAGGATGCCATCAAGAAGAAGCTTCCAGGGATCAAGCATGAATTACAGGCAAATTGCTACGAGGGCAAGGACCACTGAAATCTGACAGGGAAGCTGAGGGGCAATGCTTCCCGGAAGGCAAGCCTTTGTGGGCCCCCTCCCGCCCACTGCTTGGAGCATCTGGCAGCCCCAGACCTGCCTGTGAGGGGGAAGGAGGGTTGCAGACTGCCCCCTTTTACCAAATCTGGGGGATTCCCAGCAGGGAGAGGGCAATCCCTTCATCCAGTTGCCAAACAGTTCCCCACCCCCGGACCTTCCTCCTCTCTCCACCACTGACAGTTATGGCCCTCCAAACTGTTTTTGATCTTCCGATTCCTCTTAGGTTGAAACAGACCAAGTCTTCCCATCCCAGGCACCCCATTTTTGGAGAGGACCTGTGTTTCTTTTTAACGACACCCCTAATTGCAACCTGTTCCCCCCCCCAACTTTCCCATACTGCCAACTTCTAACAGCAATAGTGACTCTGTGCTTGTCTGTTTTCTTCTGTGTATAAAAGGAATGTTGTGAAGATAACCCCTCCCCCGCTGCCTGGTTCCCCTCCCCTTTTCCACTGGGTCTGGACACTCATGGAAGCAGGACCAGTAAGCGACGCTTAATTAAAAAAAGGGGGGGTGGGGGACAACAATTAAAAGCCCACTAAATAAAAAATAAATAAAAATAAAAACAATGATTAGGAAATTTACAAAAAAAAAAAAAAGAAAGAAAGAAATCCAGGAAAGCAATTAACATTTGAAAGAAAAACAAGTGTATAAATTAAAAATAAAAATGAACTATTACATATAACTATCAAGTTAGAAAAAAATTTTAAAGCCATAATATCTGCTATTAGTGAAAATATGCTCCATGATTGTTGGTAGGATTATAGGTTGGCTTATTTCATTTGGGAGAGCAATTGCCATGTTTTTCATAATTCATAATGCTTATATCCTTTAACTTACTACATTTTAGAAATTTGCATTAAATATTTACATACATGATCAGAGATATGATCAAGAATATTTATTACAGTATTATTAGCAATTATAAATTAAAAATACATGTCTATAGTAGTAACATGCTTTCATAAACTGTAGTCTGTTCATATATATTACTTAATGATAACACCACATAGCTGTGCAGTATGATCTGATTCTTGTTTAAAAGTTCATATATTGACAATATTCATACTGCTAACAATGGTTTCTCTGAGAATTAGAATTACAGAAAACATGCCATTTCTGAAGTGTTTCTATTTAGAATCTTTACAAGCAAATTGCTACAAGGGGGGCAAGGACCGCTACAATCTGTTTATTGAAATTGATATATCCAAATGCTTCAATGTAACTGAAACTTTGTACAAGCATGTGTTACTTTTGTTATAAAAGGTCAACGAAGATTTTTGCTACTAATAGTAAAGCAATCAGATAGCTGACCAATCACACAAATTTAGTTGGGCTCCCCAAGTGGCCCATGGGCCTCAGAATTTTAATCTCTTAGGGGCCATACTTGTCATATACTCTAAGTCAGGAATATTTTATGTGGGACCCATAGATCACCCCATAGTGGGCCAGTTGAAACTATATTCCAAGTATATGTGTTTCTGTATTTCTCTAGGGAGATCAACTATATGTTTCCATAAATCTAGATAAGGGTTTATATTTCTCCAAAATGAAAAGATTGTGTTCTTTAAACGCCAACGGTTTAAGAGTATCACTTTTACCTCAAAGGTTGAAATGAATTCTGGGCTAACTTAATCTGTAACTAGCAGTGTTTTCCCAGCTGGCTTCTTGTGTTCATCTCAATGTGAAATATTTGTATTCTGGCTTGTACCAACTATGTTAGTGTTTTCCCCTCTTTAAGCCCAGAAACATGTTATCCTTTCTTGCTTACAGAGTAAGGACTATGATGGGAACTTTGC
>PVJN01048364.1:0-15638 GCA_004026805.1 Lasiurus borealis
TTTTTTAAAAATATATATATTTTATTGATTTCTTACAGAGAGGAAAGGAGAGGGACAGAGAGCTAGAAACATTGATGAGAGAGAAACATCGATCAGCTGCTTCCCTGCACACCCCTCACTGGAGATGTGCCTGCAACCAGGGTACGTGCCCTTGACCGGAATCAATCCACAGGCCGACACTTTATCCACTGAACCGAACCGGCTTCGGCTGCAGAAGCTTCTTAACCAGCCTTCTTGACTCCACTTCTGCCCCTTTTCAATCTTTTTTTTTTTTTTTTTTTTTTACATATTTCTGGTGTGTCTTTTTCTGGAAACAGACTCAGCTCCTGTCAGCTTCCGGCGGAGCGGAACTTTCAGTTCCTCAAATGGACAGTCTGCTCTCCCTCAGCCCGTGCTGCCTCCTGGGCTGGAGCCTCTGGTCTCCGCGAGCCACCGCCCCTGGCCGGCTCCCCTTCTTCCCACGGAGACGGCAGGCAACCTGTCCCCCTCCAAGACCCTGGGAAGTGTCCTGCTGGTGTCGCCTTCCTCCAGAGCACCTCAGTGTCCCGCTGGGAGCCCTTGTCACCTGGCACCCAGTGATGTCCCAGTGCCCGTCTCCCATCGCTGGGCTGGGAGCTCGGGAGGCAAAGTCTCTGTCACTGGCCACCAGACGTATCTCTAGTGTTTAGCAGAGGCCTGGCCCGTCATGGAAGCGCCACACGAGGGATGGAGAGTTAGAAACATCGATGAGAGAGAAACATCGACTGGCTGCCTTCTGCACACTCCCTACTGGGGACGTGCCCATAACCAAGGTACATGCCCTTGACGGAAATCGAACCTGAGACCCTTCAGTCCGCAGGCCGAAGCTCTATCCACTGAGCCACACCGGCTTCGGCGTATTTAATTTCTTTTTAATGAGTAATACATGTACCTCATAGAAAATCCAAAAGGTGCAAAGGGCTGAAACTGGTTTGGCTCAGTGGATGGAGCGTCGGCCCACGGACTGAAAGGTCCCTGGTTCTATTCCAGTCAAGGGCATGTACCTTGGTTGCGGGCACATCTCCAGTGTGGAGCGTGCAGGAGGCAGCTGATCGAGGTCTCTCTCTCATCGATATTTCTAACTATCCTTCTCCCTTCCTCCCTGTAAAAAATCAATAAAATATTTATTTTTTTAAAAAAGGTGCAAAGGGACTTCCCGTGAAAACTAGGCTCTCTCCACCCTGATTCCCCCCCCACCTTCCAAGTCTCCTTCCCAGACGGTCTATGCACATGCAGGCATCGTGCACGTACACTGCGGGTGTGGCAGCACCTGTCCCCAGTCTGCTGTACGTGGTTCTTTTCTCACGTAACAATGTGTCTTGGATGATATTCCTTTCCAGCCCTTATAAAAATACTTTTTTAAATATGCATTAGCGTTCCCTTGTAAATATGTATCATCAATTATGCAAGTCGTCCTTAGCCGCTGGCTATTTAAGTTTCTAATATCTTGTTATCATCAACAGTGTTACCACGAGTATCCCTGACCATGTGACTGCACACATAAGTGGATGTAGCCACGGGAGAAATTCCTAGAAATGAGACAGCTGAGTCAGACCCTGCATGCCTCTCTTAGTGTGTTCGAGATGCTGAAGCGGTCGCCGTACAAACTCACCAGCGGACACACGCAGCCTGCGGTGTGCTGCTAGGCGTTCTTTACCCGCCTGCCAACACGGTGCCATCAGCGGCACGGTCTCTGGCTGATGTGACGGCGACAGAAAGAAGAAAGACACCCTCACAGTGTCGCTGTCTCTGTTAGCGTCGGAGGGGAGCATCTTATACTCAGGATCCACTTCAAAGTCGGACAAATAACAAAACGGGTGATGACAAATGATGTTAATCAGACGAGGAAAACGGAACAAAACCTTGAACGGTGCTTCATGAAAGAAGAAATCCAAATGGACATGAAGGGAGACACAGATTAAAATCGCACGAAGGCCCAGCAGGGTGGCTCCGTGGTTGAGCATGGGGCCAGGAGGTCACGGTTCAGTTCCAGTCAGGGCCACATGCCAGGGTTTGGGGCTTGATCCCCAGTAGGGGGCCTGCAGGAGGCAGTCAATCTGTGATTGTCTCATCATTAATGTTTTTCTCTCTCTGAAATCAATTTTAGAAAGAATATATATATACATTTGAAAAATCACGCTAGGCCAGCACTGCATGCCCACCAATACCAAACGCTGGTGACGAAGTAGAGCGGTAGAAACCTCACACAGTTGGCAGAGGGTAAGTTGGTAAAACTGATGATACGAATGTCCTACACCTGGGGAATTCACTCCTAGTGTCAGGAGCCAGGTAAATGCACATTCAAAACAAAACTGGCCGAAACCGGTTTGGCTCAGTGGATAGAGCGTCGGCCTATGGACTGAAGGGTCCCAGGTTTGATTCCTGTCAGGGGCATGTATCTTGGTTGCGGGCACATCCCCAGTGGGTGTACTGGAGGCGGCTGATTGATATCTCTCTCTCATCGATGTTTCTAACTCTATCCCTCTTCCTTTCTCTCTGTAGAAAATCAGTAAAATACATTAAAAAAAAAACCTGTTTCTAATAGAATAAAAACAGAAAGCCTTCAATGCCCACCTATGGTGGCGTGGAAAAACGTGTGGTTCATTAGCGCAGTGGAAGCCAGAGAGCAAGAGAATGAGCAAATTACAGTTCTGTGCATCCACTTGGCTAGTTTGCATAAAGAAGTTGAGCTAAATAAGTAAGTCACCAAAGAAGAGTATGTTTTCCTTTATGTGAAGGTCAAACATGGACAAAACTGCCTACAGCCAGCCTCTGAGGATGAAAAGGACAGGGAATGATAACGGCTGAAGTCACGTGGCGGTGGCCACGTCCTCAGAGAAGCAAGGGTGATAGGGAGGCTACATGGCCAGGGTGGGCCTTCCAGGGCAGGTTGCTCTAGTGTTGGCTTTGCCTTTAAATAGCACATCTTAAAAAAATAACAATAATAATAAAATAAAATAAAAAATAAATAGCACGTATTTGTTTCACACACTCCTGTGTGTGTGCTGTATTTATAATTTGGGAAAAATAAAATAAAAAGAGCCCTAGCTGATTTGGCTCAGTGGATAGAGCACTGGCCTGTGGACTGAAGGGTCCTGGGTCCAATTCTGGTTGGGAGCACAGGGCCTGGGTTGCAGGCTCGATACCCACTGTGCGGGGCGGGGAATGCAGGAGGCAGCCGATCGGTTATTCTCTCTCATCATTGATGTTTCTCTCTCTCTCTCCTGCTCCTTTCCTCTCTGAAATCATTTAAAAAAATTTTTTTAATTAAAAGGTTCAGAAGAGCGTATATATATACTATATATATATATATATATATATATATAGTATATATATACTATATATATATATAGTAAGAAAGGAAAATATAAAGAAATGTACATGTGTTTGCTCAAATATGCACTGATTAGCTCTGGACATAGATGCAAGAAATTGGTAACAGATTATCACTGGGCTGGGGCACCGGGTGACTGGGGAAAAATATACCTTTTATAAAGTGTTGAACCACGTTAATATATTACCTACTTAAAACACATTTGGTTTTCTAAAAAAAGAAGTCCCATTTGTATTTTCTTTCCTGGTCTGTTGTGTTACTTTTCTATTGCTACATAAGTTATCATAAATTCAGTGGCTTCAAATGATTTATACCTTTATTACCTCACAGTTTATGTGGGTCAGGGGTCCACGTAGATTAGCTGGGTCCTCAGTTCAGGGTCTCCCAGAGTTTTATCATGTTGATTGGGCAGAATTTATTTTATTTTATTTTATTTTATTTTATTATTTTATTTTATGTTTCAGGGGAAGAAGAGGGCTAAGCGGAAGGAGAAGGAGAATAGTGGGTAGAGAATGCTGGGCTGCGTTTTCATCCGGAGACTCAAAGGCGGAAGAATCCATGCTCATTCAGAGGGTGGGCGGAACTCATTTTCTTCTAGCCATTGGCTGAGGGCCCCAGCCTTTTGTTGCTTTTGTCTGTTGACCAGCAGTTCCTAGAGACCACCCACGTAAAGCCTTCTTTTATTTTTTAACACATTTTTAAATTGATTTCAGAGAAGAAGGGAGAGGTAGAGAGAGATAGAAACATAAATGATGAGAGGGAATCATTGATCGGCTGCCTCCTGCACGCCACCTATTGGGGATTGAGCCCGCCACCCAGGTACGTGACCTTGACCGGAATAGATCCTGGGTCCCTTCCCTCTGCAGGAGAAAGTCTATCTAGCCAAACCAGGTAGGGCGTAAAGGCTTCTTAATATGGCTGTTAACTTTATCAAGCCAGCAAAGAGAATCTCTCTCTCTCTCTCTTTTTATTGTCTAAAGTTTAACATATGTCTCCCTTTGCCCCAATTGACATCCCCAGCCCCAGCCATTCTCACCCGGGCAAGCCCCCAATGTCTGTGTCCATTGGTGATGCTGATCTGCATGCATGCAAGTCCTTTGGTTGCTCTCTAACCCCCCCTCCCTGCCATTTGTCTCTGGATCTATTCTTGTTTATCAAAGTATGTGGATCATTATATCCCCCTATGAGTGAGATCTTGTGATATTTATCTTTCTTCAACTGGCTTATTTCACTTAGCATGGATGGAGCGCAAATGGTAAAAGTTCCTTCACCAGGCGTAGTATTTCATTGCGTAGATGTTCCACAGTTGTTTTTTAGTTGTGTTTTTTTTTTAATATACTTTATTGATTTTTTACAGAGAGCAAGGGAGAGGAACAGAGAGCCAGAAACATCGATGAGAGAGAAACATCCATCGCTGCTTCCTGCACACCCCCCACCGGGGATGTACCTGCAACCAAGACACATGGCCTTGACCGAATCGAACCCGGGACCTTTCAGTCTGCAGGCCGACGCTCTATCCACTGAGGCAAACCGGTCTTGGCTGTACCACAGTTTTTTAATCCACTCACCTGCAGATAAGGAGAATCTCTTGATGCAACCTTACCTAAGACTTGATGCCAACTTACCCAACACAGCATGCTCTGGGAGTGACATCCATCTCTTTGCTATATTCCCCTGGTTAGGAGTGAGTCACAGACTCTGCCCACACTGCAGAGGAGGGGGAACACGGAGGTATGGACGCCAGGAGGTGGGGATTACTGGGAGTCACCTGAGGGTGTGTCACCCACAGTGACTCTTGTTTGAGGAGGCTTTTTTGCCACTTTTTTTCTATTTTTTTCCCCTCATCCATTTGCAAGAGCTCTGTGGAATACACAAATTAACCTTTTTTTTTTTTTTGCCATGTGAGGTGCCAATTCAATACATTTATGATACACTTTTTAAAAATATGTTTTTATTGATTTCAGAGAGAAGCAGGGAGAAGCAGAGAGAGATAGAAACATCAATCCTGAGAGAGAATCATTGACCGGCTGCCTCCTGCATGTCCCCTACTGGGCACTGAGCCCGCAGCCTGGGCACGAGCCGTGACTGGGAATTGAACTGAGACTTCCTGGTTCACAGGTTGGCGCTCAGCCACTGAGCCACACGGGGTGGTCATTTTTGGTGAACTGATAAAGGACTTGCTGAATGTCCCGCATGCTTTTAGCTGCAGCCACAGCCACTTCCTCGGGCCTGGTATAGCCCGTGTCCAGACCTGGAAAGCTAAGCAGGGTCAAAGCCCAGAATCTAGTTGAGGTTCAAGGACAGGCGGGCATATGGATTTGAACTTGACTTGAAACTGCTCTGACTTTGATTTATGCCAATGAGTCAAAGATGTGGTGCAGCCTGGCCAGTGCTGCTCAGTGGTGAGCATCCATCTGTGAACCAGGAGGTCACCATTGGAATCCCAGTCAGGGCACTGGCCTTGATGGCCAGCTCGATCCCCAGGTGGAGGGGTGCAGGAGGCAGCCGAACCCCAGGATTTCTACCCTGAATCAGTCAGCGCCCAGCTCCGCGGCTGTCTCCTGGAGGAACATCCAAACCTCCAGGCCGACTGGCTGTGCCATCGTGTTCTTCTGAGCCTCAGGGCTAGCATTCCCCACAGAGGATTGCGATTGATTTATTGTGTTTACATTTCTTTTCTTAAAATAAATCTAGAAAATTTTCTTTTTCAAAAAATATTTTTATTGATTTCAGAGAATAAGGGAGAGGAAGAGAGAGATGGAAACGTCAACAATGAGAATCAGTGATCAGCTGCCTCCTGCACACCCCCTACTGGGGATTGAACCCACAACCCGGGCATATGCCCTTGACCTGAATCAAACCTGAGTCCCTTAAGTCTGCAGGCCGATATTCTATCTACTGAGCATCCAGAGCAGCTAGAGCTGTATTTACATTTCTTTTTTTATTTTTTAAATATATTTTATTGATTTTTTACAGAGAGGAAGGGAGAGAGAGAGTTAGAAACATCAATGAGAGAGAAACATCGATCAGCCGCCTCCTGAACTCCCCCATTGGGGATGTGCCCGCAACCAAGGTACCTGCCCTTGACCTGAATCGAACCCGGGACCTTTTAGTCTGCAGGCCGATGCTCTATCCACTGAGCATTCAGAGCAGCTAGGGCTGTATTTACATTTCTCTCTCTCACTCCATAGCAAGATGCTCCAGGGAAAGGATGGCGTCTGATTTCCCTCTTCACCTGCCCGTCCAGCTGTCCCTGGGAGACCCCCATCTGTGTTTCCCACAAGCACATCACCACGTCCAGAGCCAGGTCCCTCTGCAGTGCCCCTCTGACTGTCAACATCGCACCCAAGCCTCTATCATTGCATCTAGTGTGTTAGATTTGCACTTTCCCGTTTATAAGACTGTCTCTCCCACTAGACAGTGAGCAACGGAGAGCAGACAGCGTGTGCACCGTGTTTATTTTTACCTCCCTCATCCAGGAGCCGCTCCATACATGTTCACCGAGCCGGACTGGAGGGCTGTCTGCTCGGGGGCAGGGGCCGGCAGGGTACCTGGGACATGCTCAGGGCGCGCTGGTTCCCTTCGATTCTAGGAGAGAGGCTTCTCCAGAGCCCTCTGCCCGCCCTCCGCCCGCTGGCGTGGATTCACCCCGAGCCAATGGTTTGTCACGTAGCAACAATAGTAAAGAAGGAGCTAGCGCCCCGCGGAGCACCCGCCCGCCTGCCGCAGAGCGCAGCGCCCAGAGCTATTTTGAGACGCTTTAGGTAGAGTCGCATTCTGATAGGCCCACGTTGTGGCGGTGGCTGCCATCCGCCGAGGGGTGCCAGGCGCGGGATAGCTCGTTTGCATATCCGTCTCTTTGGCCAACCTTCGGAGCACCGTTTTAGAATACAAAGGACCCAGTTTGAGACCAGGGTTTTTTCTTATTTTGAAGTCAATCAGATTCTTATTTACAATACTTCTGAATCACTGGACAGATGTGCAGATGTAGGGTTCAGACGAGCACCCATTTCAAATGGAAACGCGTCCCAGGCCTCAGCCCCAACTTGCTAGCATGGCACCCAGGTTCTGGGAGGCCTGGCGGGGGGCCCCCCTTTTCCATATCCTCTCCCGCCTGGGCGCTCCATTAGCATACGCTTCTGGCTCGGTGAGCGGCCTGCAGGTACGAATGTGAAATTGCTTTCACTCACAAATTACCCTTCCTGTTCGCCTGGAGAGAGCCTCCATCACTCTGGATGGGATCCGCTTGGCTCTGTGAGTTTCTCTCCAACTAGAGAGTGTGCCCAGAGCGCAGGAAGAGTGGCTTGTCCATCCTGAAACCCACAGTACCCGGCACAGTGCGGGCTCAGAGAGGATGCTCGGTAAAGGCTGGTTCCGGGAATACAGAGTGGAAGTCCTGGTTGCCGCAGGCTCAGCCAGTCCACTCCAGTCCTGACGCTGGGACCCCGTGCCTTCTGACACGGAAAGTTGCATCTTCTGTGGACGCTTTGGTGGCTTTGGCATTATGTGTTCTAATTTTATAGAAAAGATATGGTGAGCCCTAACAGGTCTGGCTCAGTGGATAGAGCGTCGGCCTGCGGACTGAAGGGTCCCAGGTTCGATTCCGGTCAAGGGCAGGTACCTTGGTTGTGGGCACATCCCCATAGGGAGTGTGTGCAGGAGGCAGCTGGTCAATGTCTCTCTCTCATCTGATGTTCCTAACTCTCTATCCTTCCCCCTTCATCTCTGTAAAAAATCAATATATATGTATTTTTTAAAAAAGAAGTTTGAGTTGAGTTCCCACAAATCCTGAGTTCGGAGATGGGGGTAGACAGATGAACAACATGGTCACCCTTCAGGCTGTTTCAGGGAAAGGCCGCCAAGGACTGTCACTCGGTGTGAATGTGAGGGCATTTGGAAGTATAGGATGTGGCCGTGGGAGGGCAGAGGAGGAGTGTGTAACCAGGATTCAGGGGGAATCTGGGAAGACTTTACATAAAAAGGGATACGTAGCCGAGACCGGTTTGGCTCAGGGGATGGGGCGTCAGCCTGCGGACTGAAGGGTCCCAGGTTCGATTCCAGTTAAGGGCATGTACCTTGGTTGCGGGCACATCTCCAGTGTGGGGCGTGCAGGAGGCGGCTGATCGATGTCTCTCTCTCATCGATGTTTCTGACTTTCTATCCCTCTCCCTTCATCTCTGTAAATAATCAATAATATATATATATAAATAAATAAAGGGATGCATACACTGAGACCGGCAGGGTGTTGGAATTGGCCACCGAATTCAAAGGGGTGAGGGTGGTGTGTCAAATTGAAGGAGTATCTGTATGAACGGTCCAGGCACAGAGAAAGCGTGGCACACGCAGAAGAGAAATGATTTCTCTTGGCTACAGGGAGAGAAGATGAGAGAGATGAGTGGGTAAGCAGTGGCCATCTCTCGCACATGGAACGTTACTCTGACGGCGAAGAGGCACAATGGGAGGTTGTTTTATTTTATTATCAGTGCTTTTTGGTTCTGATTTCACACACCTCCCCACCCATGTAGTATGTGGGATGACAGCTCCCGGGAGTCATCTTCTCACCCCAACACTGTTAGCAGTTTGGTGCATACTCTTTCGGCTTCTAACTCATTGTTATTTACTACTTATGAAAATAGAGCCATTCTATCCCCGCTGTTCTTTACTTTCCTTTTGTCCCGAGCAGTATATGGGTATCTTTCTATGGCAGGACAGACAGAGCTACTCATTTTTAAATCACTGCATAAGGTTGCATCATCGTAAGCCTATGGGGAGGTCATGGCTTTAGTTTTTTACTGTCGTAAAATACATACAACACACAAGTTACCACTTGGGCCCTGGCCGGTGTGGCTCAGGGGATCGAGCGTTGGCTTGCGGACTGAAGGGTCCCAGGTTTCATTCTGGTCAAGGGCACGTGCTCTGGTTGTGGGCTCGCAGGAGGCAGCCCATTGATGAGTCTCATCATTGATGTTTCTCTCTCTCCCTACCTCTCCCCTCCTCTCTGAAATCAACAAAGAAAATACATATATATATATATATATATATATATATATATATATATGTATATTTTATGAAGTTACTACTTGGGACCATTAGGATTTTCAAATGAATCGTGGTCAAACACACAAAACTTAAAATGTATCATCATAACCATTTTTAAAAATATAATATTGATTTTTTACAGAGAGGAAGGGAGAGGAATAGAGAGTTAGAAACATCGATGAGAAACATCAATCAGCTGTCTCCTGCACACCCCCTACTGGAGATGCGCTTGCAACCAAGGTACATGCCCTTGACCGGAATCGAACCTGGGACCTTTCAGTCCGCAGGCCGACGCTCCGTCCACTGAGCCAAACCGGTTTCGGCCATCATAACCATCTGAAGTGCCCAGTGTAGGGGCAATCAGACAGTCACGCTGCTGCACAGCCATCGCCACCACTCATCTCCGAAGCTTTTCATCGTTCCACCGAACCTCTGTACCTATTAAACAGTGACTCCCCATTCTTCTCAGCCCCTGGCCACCACCGCTCTACTTTCTGGATCTGTGAATCTGACTCCTCTTTAATTCCTTCATATAAGTGGAATCATAGTCATAGTGGGTATTTTTTTAAACATTTTAAAAAATATATTTTATTGATTTTTTATTTATTTTTTTTTACAGAAAGAAAGGAAGAGGGATAGAGAGTTGAAACATCAATGAGAGAGGAACATCCATCAGCTGCCTTCTTCATACCCTCCACTGGGGATGTGCCTGCAACCAGGATACATGCCCTTGACTGGAATAAAACCTGGGACCTTTCAGTCCGCAGGCCGACGCTCTATCTACTGAGCCACACCGGTTTCGGTGCCATTCATCCAGAGACGGGCTGTTGGCTTGTTTCTTCTTTCCTTGGGTCGGGGAGAGACCACTACGATGCTACAGGGAACATTTTTATATGCAGTAACCCCTCTTCTCTCGATGGGGCATATGTTCCAAGACCCCAGCGGACTCCTGTAACCACAGTGCCACACCCTATCTCTGCCATGTACAGGTTACGGCTTCTCTGCGGCATCCCTGATTGCCAGCATCACCGCGCCTGCGCTTGGAGGCCGTTGCTCAGGAAAATAAAGGTGACTGGAACACAGCACCGTGACGTCTCCACAGTCACTCTCATAACGGAGACAGCTGTGCATGTACAGTGCGGAGATGCTGACCAAAGAAGTGATTCACCTCCCGGCAGGACAGAGTGGGACAGAGTGAGATCTCATCACTCGACTGAGATCGGTGCACAGTTGAAAATTTATGAGTTTATTTTGGTAAGTTTCCATTTAGTATTTTTTGGACAATGGTAGACCGAGGGTTACTGAAACTGTGGAGAGTTAAACTGGATTAAGAAAGACTAACGATGCATCTCTCTCTGCACACTTGTAGAATACATCCTAGACATACTGGGATTTTCTGTCTACAAACACTTGGCATGAACCTAAAAGTTTATACCATGCGTTATTACCACTAATGGTGTATGAAAGCGCCAATTCTCCATGCCCTCACTAATATCAATTTTTTTTCAAGAACAAAATTAAGCCTAGCTGGTTTGGCTCAGTGGCTAGAGTGTCAGCCTGCAGACTGAAGGGTCCCAGGTTCCATTCTGGTCAAGGGCATGTACCTTGGTTGCGGGCACATCTCCAGTAGGGGGCGTGCAGGAGGCAGCTGATCAATGTTTCTCTCTCATCAATGTTTCTAACTATCCTTTTCCCTTCCTCTCTGTAAAAAAAAAAAAAATCAATAAAACATATTAAAAAAAAAAAGAAAAGAAAAAAGAACAGAATTAATTGGTTGATTCTTGTATGTGCCCTGCCAGGGATCGAACCCGCATCCTTGGCATATTGGGACAATGCTCTAACCAACTGAGCTACCTGGCCAGGGCTAAAGAACAAATTTTATTATAGGTGTGATAGAAATAAAAATGGATTCTTGCAAAAGCTGGCAAGATGGCAGAACAGTATCTAAATCGACAATTTCTTTTCTTTTTAAGCATATTTTTATTGATTTCAGAGAGGAACGGAGAGGGAGAGAAAGAAACAAACATCAATGATGAGAGAGAATCATTGATCGGCTGCCTCCTGCACGCCCCCTATTGGAGATCAAGCCCGCCACCTGGGCCTGGGCCCCTGCCTGGGAATCAAACCAGGAACCCTTCCATCCACAGGCTGAGGCTTTATCCACTGAGCCAAACCAGTGAGGGCTCCATCGATCATTTCTTATAAAAAATGTGCAGCCACTTTCACAGTCCTGAGCACATTTACATTTGTGGTAGCAACCCACGTTCCTGAACCATTTTTCCTTTGACAAGAATTTTTGGGGAAAAAATGTTGAGGCCACTCCTCTGAGAACTCTTTTTAATTTTTGTTAATAGGTAATACTTGCAGTGGGTTCAACGTTCATACCATTTGGAAGGTAATTCAGGAAGTAGAACCGCTAGGACAGGATGATCGGGTGTGTGCAAGAAGTAATAGGGGGCCCTGACCAGTTTGGCTCAGTGGATAGAGCGTCGGCCTGAGGACTGAAGGGTCCCAGGTTCGATTCCGGTCAAGGGCGTGTATCTGGGTTGCGGGCACATCTCCAGTAGGGGGCATGCAGGAGGCAGCTGATTGATGTTTCTCTCTATTCCTCTCCTTTCCTCTCTGTAAAAAATCAATAAAATATATTTAAAAAATAAAAGAAGGAATAGGGGGGACTGTGTGGATTCACGGATGGCGACGGGTTTTCCAGCTGGAATGGCGGGGCGACAGTGGGACATGCGTAGGAATACGGTGCAGACTGGGGGAGGGGCTATGCATACACTAAGGCCATGGCACCTGCGGATCCTACGGGCAGCCTCTTGATCACATGCACCTGACGAATTTATCCGGAGGCTATACCTTCCTTCTATCGTGTGCCCACTTTCTAGGGGAGGTGGGGGTCGTCTCCTTTTTTGGCAACCAGGGCACCTGGGGAGCTGAATTAGTCATCGGAGGATTCAAGGGGAACCGAGAATGCCTTAGAGGAGATGGTGATCCTCAGACATTTCCTCCGGACCATGGAGAAGCCACGGAGGTCGCCGAGCCTCTGCCAGGCCTGGGCACTGCTGACTGCTCGCTGCGGCCGTCACAGCTTCCTTTGCCTGGAGCTCTTCTGAGTTAGCTGAATCCTCTGCCTTCTAGAACCAACGGGACTAGAGGCAGCCAGGGGGTCTCGAGTGCTTACTATAAGCAGGCTCAGCACTACGGTGAGCATCACTCATAAACGATCCTGCTCCCTCTTCGCTGCAGTGAGGTGTCTTCTCAAGAAACCCCTTTACAGAAGGGGAGCCGGCCCGAGCCGCACAGCTGCCAGTGGCAGAAGCAGAATTTCACCCAGTCCTGACTCACTTCAGTGCAACTGCTTTTATTTATTTATTTATTTTAATATATTTTATTGATTTTTTCACAGAGAGGAAGGGAGAGGGATAGAAAGTCAGAAACATCGATGAGAGAGAGACATCAATCAGCCGCGTCCTGCACACTCCACAGTTGAGATGTGCCCGCAAGCAAGGTACATGCCCCCAACCGGAATCGAACCCGGGACCTTTCAGTCCGCAGGCCGGCACTCTATCCACTGAGCCAAAACAGTCTCGGCTACTTTTATTTTTTTTAATATATATTTTTTATTGACTTTTTTTACAGAGGGGAAGGGAAAATGATAAAGAGTTAGAAACATTGATCAGCTGCCTCCTCCACACCCCCTACTGGGGATGGGCCCACAACCAAGGTACATGCCCTTGACCAGAATAGGTCCTGGGACCCTTCAGTCCGCAGGCCAACGCTCTATCCACTGAGCCACACCGGTTTCGGCTTCAGTGTAACTGCTTTTACCTGACAATCTCTACTATCTCATGTGTGTTTCTATTAGCTCCCCCATCCCTCCCTAACCCCCCCACTCTCCCTAGCCCTCCAGCTCCTGGCAGACAATTCCTTCTTCGTGAAAGCACTTTTAATCTACACAACTGGTTACACTTGCGTTTGATTAGGTTACATATAATCCATGCCGATGATTCAATTCTGCTTTCTTGAAACCATCTGAAGTCTCATCTTGATTGCATTAGCGCGATCCTGTTTCCTCCAGCCACTTCCATCGCGCTGGCTTCGGGGTTCCAGGTAAAGACGCAGAAAGGGGCACCCCAGGAAGGAGCAGCTTTCCCATGCAGCAGAGCTCTTCCTTCTGGGCTGACCTTCTGACCCCAGACCTGCCTTCGATCTTCGAGAGGCACCGGGTCCCACGGTAGTTCTGGCTGAGCTGGCATGTTCGAAGGCTGCCGAGACTCAAGCTGGATCCTCTGCAAAACGAGGCAAAGGCTTTTCCAGGGGTTAGACTTTCTTCCAAAGATCCGGCGAGCAACCTCCCACAAGGAAATTACCGGCCCTGCTTCCGGGGTTTCCCACATTTCTCTCCTCTGCTCTGTGGACTGTGACTGTGGGCATAAGCGATTAAACATAACTGAAGGCCGCAGAGACCGGTTTGGCTCAGTGGATAGAGCATTGGCCTGCAGACTGAAGGGTCTCAGGTTCGGTTCCAGTCAAGGGCATGTACCTTGGTTATGGCCACATCTCCAGTGGGGGCAGCTGACGGATGTTTCTCTCTCATTGATGTTTCTAACTCTCTATCCCTCTCCCTTCCTCTTTGTAAAATATCAATAACATATATTTAAAAAAAATAAAAAATAACCGAAGGCCAACTTTGACCTTAGCCCTACGTACTGGATCCATCCTATAACAACTTTTTTTTTTTTTAATGAAAAATGTATTTTCATTGAGTTCAGAGGAAGGGAGAGGGAGAGGGAGAGAGAGAAATATCCACAATGAGAGAGAATCACGGATCCACCGGCTGCCGCACACTGGGGATGGAGCCCGCCCTCCCCACGTGCCCTTGGCTGGAATCGAACCTGGGGCCTTCAGCCCGCAACCAAACACTCTTATCTACTGAGCCAAACCAGCTAGGCCCTCGCTGGCCTGCGGCAACTTTTCGAAGCGGGTACGTATTGCCCTTTTCAATTGGCTGCTTTGCTCCTGCGGTTTGGGGGAACTGGGCCTGAACATCTCACAACTCACCTTATCCCTGCCGGCACCCCGAGGTTCCGCTTAAGATGCTCGCTCCTGGGTCCTCATTTACTCTCCTCGCTCATTTAAAAACGCGAACCAGACCAACCCAAACTGAACGGAGCGCAACAATAAGCAAACTCCGACCGGGGCGCCGGAGACTTTATGTTAAAAAGCTTTTAACTCTCTCCACCCATGCGGGTTGGGGGGTTTCCTTGGGGAGCACTGACGACCTTCTCAAGCACCCATTTACCCCGGCCAAACCCCGCGGAGCCCCGCAACGTGCAGGAATGGGAACGCGGAGCTCTGGTCTCTGCAGAGCTCGGGTCTCGCCCGGCGCCCTTTGGTTAAGCGTCTCCTCCATCCTTCCATTACGTCTGTGCTTTTTTCCCGTAATTTCATTATCCTGACGGCACTGCGTAAACGTGGTCTTTTATGCAGCGGGCCTGTGGGGGGGAGGGAGGGGTTGAAATGTCTCCAAATGCCCCCAGGTCCCAGGTGAGCTCCGGAGAGACCACCCCAGGCCCCTCCGGTGCAGGGGCAGGGGCAGGGGCGTGAGGACACGTGGTCGGCAAGAAGCGAATTTAGGTCTGCCCCCCCCCCCCATGCTGTGATTTTTGTTTTCCGGTTCTCCACCTAATAGATGGTTCGTGGTCAAAATAATTGCAAAATTCAGAGAAAAAAGTAAACAGTGTGATTTTGGGGGGAGCAATCAATGTGATTTTGGGGGGAGCACACCGTTCGCACTGGGAAAGCGATGGAGAGGAGAGGACGCGTTAGGTCTCTGGCCCGGAACCCCGGGCGGCAGCAGGGTAGAACCCCTGATGGACGGATCCAGTCGGGGTTCCAAAGGCCGGCTACCCCCGGGGCCCAGGATCCGCAGGGCCGCCTCCTTTTCCGCCACCTGCGCGGTGCCCGGCGCCTCCCCTTGGACTCCGTCGCCCGGTCCCTCCGGTCCTCTCCGCGGAGAGACCCTACCCGGGGCGGGGGGGGACCTTCCCCGTGAAGTGTCTACCGACTGAAAATAGATGGCGAGTCCGCCGCCGGCCCCCTGCGCATCCTCCCCTTTAAAGGGAGCCACCGAGCCACCCCGGGGGGGGGTGCGGGGGGGGGAGTTTGCGGAAGCGCCGGCCGCGGCCGGGCCTGGGGCGGATCCCGCACGGGAGGGCCGGCCCCGCCCCCGGCCCTCTCCCCC
>PVJN01048365.1:0-15638 GCA_004026805.1 Lasiurus borealis
GAGGGGAGGGGAAAGGACATCTCCATCCTCCCACTGTGCACGTCCCCACTGCCTGTTTCAAAGCCGGGGGTCAGTGAGCGTGGTCCCCAGAAAGGATAGTCTGGGTTTCTTTGGTGTGCTGTGATTGCCTCTCTCACACAGCCTCCGTGCTCTTCCCACGGCACCTGCGTCCTGTCTTCGTGGTGTGCCTGACCCTCTCCGCTCCCCGCTCAGGTTCAGCTCCACGTGCCCACCTTCCGGCCTGACCCCGCAGCCCAGAGCCCTCGGAGCACCCGCACTTGCGGAGGGCATGCGGTGGCCCTGCACCCCTGCTACCTCTCACCTCCCGCTCTAGACCCCGAGGAGAGGACTCCTGAGTAAACCTTCCCCTTGTGGAAATTGTAAAACACATATAAACACAGAATTGCATAATGAATCCACCTCCCCAGCAGCCAGCCCCGGCCCCTCGGTTTCAACTCTACACCATCTGCTTTTCCCTTCCCGGCTGGGTTCTTTGATAATAATACATCCCAGATATTACCATTTCATCTCTAAGTGCGTCAGTATCGCTAAAAATAAGTACTATTCCCACACCTAAAATGATTAATAAGAATTTCTAACTATAATTAGCTATCCAGATGGTATTTCTATTTTAATTTCTCCATCGCGGCATCTGTGTGATTCACTTCAGGTTCTTCTCGTGTCCCGTTCTGGGCTTTGCACAGAAGGTTTCCAGAAAACATATCTAGAGGTAATTAACCTGGAACTCTCTCTTCAATAAAGATATGTGTCTCTCGTATGTCAAATATCTAAAATATATATAGTTTTTATGACAACCGTTGTCTTACAAGCAATGAATTTGCCTATGCGTGATTTCTAATATCAATTTTATTTGTATGTAAAGCAACAGGTGCAAATCTTTTTCCTCGATTACCATTTGATGGGATTCTTTAGTGCAGATGGTGTGTTAGTAAAATTTTGCTAAGTATAACCAACCTATTTAGGAAGAGGAAACCCTTATGTTTGTTAATTATTAGATAACTAAAGGCCCAGTGCATGAATTTGTGCACAGGTGGGGTCTAATCCGATGATTGGGGCCAGGCAGAAAGTTGGCTGGCGAGCCGGCCCCAACTGGGGCCTGATCAGGGCCAGATCAGCTGGGGGGAGGACCAAGGGTGTTTGGCTGGTGCGCCCCAATCCTGAATGGGGCCAGGGGAGGGATCAGGGGAGGTTGGCTGGCTGTGATGAGGCTGATGTATGTGTGTGAGGCTGATGTGTGTGTGTGTGAGGCTGATGGGGGGATGGAGCTGGCTAGGGGGAGGGACCACGGGCTGATGGGGGTGGTAGGGGTTGGTTGGAGGTGGGGCAGGCTATGATGAGGGGCTGTGGGTGGTAGGCCAGCCTAATTGAGGTGGAGGGAGCCCAACCAGGGGGGCCAGTGGCCTGGGAGAGGGGCCATGGATGGTTGGTGGGCTGGCCCTGCCCCTGATTAGATTGGTGGGGCCAATGAGGGGAGGAGCTTGCTGGGGGAGGGGCTGCAGGTGCTTGGCTGGCCAGCCCTACCTCCTATTGGGGTGGAAGGGAACAATCAGCGGGAGGGCCAGCTAGGGGGGCTATGGGCCATGTGGAATTATGGGGCCCATCATGGGTGGGACCAGCTGAGGGGAGGGGTACAGAAGGTTGGCTGGCTGGCCTGCCCCTATTGAAGTAGAGGGGGCAATCAGGGGTGGGGCTGCAGGCTGCTCAGAGTGGGGCAGGCCGATTTAGTGCAGGGCCAACCAGGGGAAAAGGCTGCGGGGGAGGGGTTGGCTGGCCACCCCACCCTCGATAGGGATAAGAGAGGCCAATCAAGGGTGGGCCAGTTGGGGGTAAGGCTGGCCAGGGGGAGAGGCCATGGGAGGTTGGCTACCAGCCCTGTCCCCTGATCCGGGTGGGAGAGGCTGATCAGAGACAGGGCTGGCTGGGGGAAGAGGCTTCGGGAAGTTGTCCAGCTGATCCCACCCCCCCACCCCCAACTGGGCTGACTCGCTGGCTGCAGTGGACATCATAGCAACTGGTCGTTCTGGTCGTTATGACATTCCAGTCACTGGCTTTTTATATACAATGAGTGGCCAGGTTATTATGTGTTCAGAGATCATAATAATCTAGCCACTGAGTGTATATAGAATAGAGGCCCCATACATGAAATTGTACATAGGGGATGGGTCCTCTCAGGAGGGTCCCCTCAGCCCAGACTGTTCCCTCTCCATTCGGGATCCGTCTCACAATCCTGGACCATTGGCTCCTAATCACTCACCTGCCTGCCTTCCTGGTCGCCCCTAACTGCCCCCTCCTGCTGGCCTGGTCACCCCCAACTCCCCCCACTGCTGGCCTGGTTGCCCCTCATGGCCCCCCGTTGGCCTGATCACCCTATGCAGCCTGCTGTTCAGTTGTTTGCTCGTCCTTCACTAAACCCCCTGCCAGCCTGGGGTCACCCCACGCACCCTGATTGTTCAGTCATTTGGTTGTTCCTCACTAATCCCCCTGCTGGCCTGATCACAGGCAGCCATCTTGCGAAGGCGTGAGGGTCAATCTGCATATTACTTCTTTATTAGGTAGGATTGGAGTAATTGTTCTTTAAGGATTTCCCATGGTTTCTCCTACCAACAAAATAATGTTATACATGGCTGAGAAATTCAATCCGATTTAATAATTACATGCTTCTTAGATTCATCCACGTGAGATGCGGCTCAAGAAGAAAAAGAAGTGGTAAAGTGAGATGCTCTTAGGCGCGTCATCCTTTGTAGCCTTACTTGATGACCCAAACCGGAAGTTCGCCAGAGCCAAGGTCAAATGGCAAACGGGTTGAGGCCTGTTCCGGTCCTATGGCCATCTGTCTTCGGCCCCTCCTACAGGAACCGTCTTCCTAAGACAGAAATGCCGCCACCTTTCTCCCCCGTTCGCCAGCCTGGCATCAAGGCCGGCTCCTCAGAGTGGCCTCTCCCAGCCTCAGGCCTCCCTCCCAGCAGCAGGGTCCTGGGGCCCTGCGCTGACCGTGCTGAAGAGGCAGGCGCATCCGAATGTCCCGTCCTGACCATAGATCATCCTGTCCTTGTTTCCCGTTAGTTTGTGATCCCGTGGGCATCGTTTCCGCAGAGGAGACCACCCTGTGTGACGCACGTGATGGCTCGCTCACTGTGACTCTTGCTGTCTTGCAGACAGAAACAGCCTCCGCCAGTCAAGAAGCCCCGCAAAGCGTTTTGCCATGGATCTGGAAGATGAAGAGAACCTGAGTAAGACCTCGGCCTGCCACGTAGTCTCAAGTAGCTGGTTTCCCATTAGTCTTAGGGTTCCTGGAAGTTTTTTCCTGAGGCCAGTTTGGGGGAGATGAACTTACGGGGCTACCAGCGGTGGTGGGGTTTTAGTTTTTGCTGCATTCCCTATTTCCTGTGGGCCTCTCCCTCCAGCCGCAGGGAGGTTGCGCTGCCTAAAGGAGCGCACGCTCTGGTGCATGTCTCATGAAGCCGCACGCTTCCTGTCGGCACAGCCTGGTAACCAGGATGATGGTCAGATTCCCGCCTGTGAAAGTCTCAGATAACCTCGGCGGTGGATTTAAATACCTGGCCATTTGAGATAGTACATGACCTTTTCTGTTCACATACCCTGGGTTCTCCTATATTTTGAGGGAAAGGGCTCGCATGAACTTGCCGATCTGAAGTTTCTAGACTTTCATGAGCCTGAGGACTGGTGTGGCCTGAAACACTCCGGGGCCAGTCTCCTTCCCACCTGCCCTCTCTGGGGCGGAGGGGCGGAGGGATGGAGAGGCGCGGAGAATGCCAGCATCCCCTCAAACGTTGTTCCCTATGGAAAGTTCAGTGGCTACTCTTCTCTTCTGTTTTATCTTTACTCCCGGAGGGCAGGGCCTTTAAATAAGGCTTAGATCTCCTTCCCCATTTGGAGCTTTTATTTTTTACAGAGAGGAAGTGAGAGGGATAGAAAGTCAGAAACATTGATGAGAGAGAGACATTGATCAGCCGCCTCCTGCACAACCCCTACTGGAGTTGTGCCCGCAAACAAGGTACATGCCCCCAACTGGAATCGAACCTGGGACCTTTCAGTCCACAGGCCGACGCTCTATCCACTGAGCCAAACCGGTCTCTGTTCCATTTGGGAGCTTTTAGTAGGGACCTGGCAACAAAGACAACCCTTTTCTAACACACGTAGAAATGAACATCCACTTGCCTGTGTTCAGTTGCTCCCAAGAGAGAGCGTGCAGGTCTGAGGGATGGGTGACATTTTACGAGGAGTGGTCATCAAGGGCCAGGACACAGCTCAGTCCACCTCTCTGTGACGCCACCCAAACTGGCCGGCTGAGGCCTCGGAGTTGGCTCGGGTACGTAGATAACCCAGAGGCCTCCGTGGCAGACCGCCCGCCTCGCTCGCAGGCTGCTCCGTGGGGTGGGGTGGGGATGATGCGAGTGGGCTGGGTCTTGGTTATAGGGACCGCTCAGGGGACACTCCCTGGCTGAAGTCAGCCCCTGTGGGATGGACACAGCATGGGCAGCCACCCAGCTGCTGTTGATGAAGCTCGTGGCCTTGTGCCCTCCCTCCTGCTGACCTGTAGTGGCCTCTGGCGGCCGGGTGACCTCCCCATCAGAGCCTACCCTGAGGTCCCTTGAGAACCAGCCGTGTGTTTTTACCGGTCAGTTCCACTTGCCATCTCCAGCTCTGCCCGCGTACTGTTCCCCGTGACGAGTGTGCCTACGAGTGTCCCAGCCTCCGTGTTGCTGGGACTGCGGGCCGTCGTCCACAACAGCAGACCTCGGGTTCGGGAGGAAATGTCATACAGTGTAGCGTGTATGACTAACTGATCCTCAGGGAACGAAAAAAATCCTTCTGAATAACTTTCCTGGAAAGATAAGCTGCTTGTTCAAGAACTAAAACAGCAGTGCCAGTCCTGTATTTCCTATCCTTTCATAAGCAACGGAAAATATTACCACGCTTAGTAGTCACACTTAGGAAACAAAGTAGCATGATATGTAAAGAGAGAGTTCTGACAGAGGAGGTGTCTTTCTCCATTTTTAAAAATATATATATTTTATTGATTTTTTACAGAGAGGAAGGGAGAGGGTAGAGAGTTAGAAACATCAATGAGAGAGAAGCATCCATCAGCTGCCTCCTGCACGTCCCCCTACTGGGGATGTGCCTGCAACCACGGTACATGCCCTTGACCGGAATCGAACCTGGGACCTTTCAGTCCGCAGGCTGACGCTCTATCCACGGAGCCAAACCGGTTTTGGCGTTTCTCCAATTTTAATATTTCCTCTTTACCTGGTAGCGTTTTTTATAAGACAGAATGTGAGTAGCCTTTTAGTGCTTCCGAAGCAAAGAAGACCTTTGAGTTCACGTGAACTGTGCTGTAGAAAGTGTATTTCTCCTCTGCTCTCGAGATGGCCGATCCAGGACTGCCCGTCTTTCTTCCTGGAGGGAAGCACGTGGCCGGGGGCGGGCCTCCTGTGGGTTCCGTGCATGTCCGAATAACCATGACCATCTGAGTGTCTCTGTTGCTAGTTCTTCGAGCAGGAGCACCGGCACGTCCGCGGTCCCCTGTGGCGCCCTTGCTGCCTGTCCATCTAACCTGTCTCGCTCTGCCCTCTTCAGCTTGTGTGCCCTCTGAGCACCGAGAGGAGTAACCTATCGAGCTTTTGCTGGAGGATGTTATAAATGAAAATTTAGTGTCTATTCCGTCAGCTTTGTCAACTGGGAGAAGTGGTGTGTGTGTCAGGGCCCGGGAGAAGTTGTCCGCAGAGGAAGGGTACCTCGCTGTCACCTCCGCCAAAGGGGAGCCGGCTCCCCCAGGGGGCTGTGTGCCAGCACATCCCGGCCGAAGTGGCCAGGCCTCTGTCACGTGCTCAGCATGACCAGAGCCTGCGTTTACACTGTGTAGTCGAAATAGATCCAGGCCACCACGCTGAGCACTGTAAATGGCTGTACATTTTAAAAAATATTTTAGAAGATTTATTGCGGGTTTCCGAAAGCTAGCGGCAGGTTTTAAGTACGGTGCCATCAATGTCCCCATGCCCCATGATCACTGCTGCCGCGTTCCATATGACAAGCGGCCCGTGGAAAGGTACCAGGAAAATGGAACTATTTCTCGTTCTCCTTCTTAAAAAGTCCAATAAACCTAAAGGGGAGACTAGATGCTCTTTTATTCCCCTTTCTGAGATTAAAACCCTATTTTTAATGAACCCCCGGAGTCCTGAAATGATCTTTATTCATTATAAACACCTTTAAAAGGTAGAATAACCAAGTTAGTCTGTAATTTCCAGCTTTAGCGAGGAGGGGGTAGCGTGCCTGAGGCAACTTCAGTTTTATATCTCCTCATACATGTTTTCCTAACGTGGACTGGATTAAAAAGCCAGAGCTAAATCAGTCCCCACATGTAGTGAGAACACTTAAAATGAATACTGGAAATGAAGTAGCATCCTGCAAAAATCATTTCTAAATGGGCAGAATGCTCTACATAACTGCATTAGCAGCTTCCTAAGATTGATTCATGAACTAAGTCAAATCGATGTAATATTTTGGACCTTGAGAAGGAACCAGCCCGTACATGCTGCTTTAAATATGTCACCCCTCTGGGCGAGGCTGCAGCGCACAGCCCAGTGAGAGTAAATGCCATCGGGAGGGGAAATGCCAAACTAAACGGCACGTGTCAGCGCTGACATTAGACCTACGAATTGCAGGGTCTTCTGGACAAATTTATCCTCCCGCCCTTTGATGCTTCAGAATATTCTCAGAAAAAAGTTATTTAAAAACTCACCTGTTAATGTAAAAGCCGTTGGAGATACTAAATAGCAAGGCTAGGAGCCATGATCCAGCAGAAAGTCAGGCTGCTCATTTCCACCGAAGCCCCGAGTCGGTGGTCCATGTGCGGCCCTCCCCGGGGGGAGGAGGGGGGCAGCAGGGAGTCAAGTAGAACACACATCACTTACCCAGTTACAAAGAGAGATAAAGGAATCTATAAATTTTGCATTTACAAGATCCTGCAACGAAGGCGTTGTAAGTTGCTCTTTCTGGGCACCGCAGGTTCGAGCAGCACAGAGGCTAAGGACAGCCGCAGTGCGGACCCGGGGCCCTCGGGGGACAGCGCTCCGGGCCCGGCTGACAGCTACCTGCTCCCCAACGGGGGCGCTGGCAGCGCGGGCAGGAAGCGGCCCCTGGACGAGGGCAGCAACGGGCACGCCAAGTACCGCCTGAAGAAGAGGAGGAGGGCGCCGGGGCCCGCGCTGCCCAAGAACGCGCTGATGCAGCTGAACGAGATCAAGCCGGGCCTGCAGTACACGCTGCTGTCGCAGACGGGGCCCGTGCACGCCCCGCTCTTCGTCATCTCCGTGGAGGTGAACGGGCAGGTGTTCGAGGGCTCCGGCCCCACCAAGAAGAAGGCCAAGCTGCAGGCGGCCGAGAAGGCCCTGCGCTCCTTCGTCCAGTTCCCCAACGCGTCCGAGGCGCACCTGGCCATGGGGCGGAGCCTGTCGGCCAACGCGGACTTCACGTCGGACCAGGCGGACTTCCCCGACGCGCTCTTCAACGGCTTCGAGACGCCCGACCGGTCGGAGGCGCCCTTCTACGTGGGCTCCAACGGCGGCGGCGACGACTCCTTCAGCTCCAGCGGGGACCTCAGCCTGTCCGCCTCGCCCGTGCCCGCCAGCCTGGTCCAGCCGCCCCTCCCGGTCCTGCCCCCGTTCCCCCCGCCCGCCGGGAAGAACCCCGTGATGATCCTCAACGAGCTGCGCCCCGGCCTGAAGTACGACTTCCTCTCGGAGAGCGGCGAGAGCCACGCCAAGAACTTCGTCATGTCCGTGGTGGTGGACGGCCAGTTCTTCGAAGGCTCGGGAAGGAACAAAAAGCTGGCCAAGGCCCGGGCGGCGCAGTCCGCGCTGGCCACCATTTTTAATTTGCACTTGGACCAGACGCCGTCGCGCCAGCCCATCCTCAGCGAGGGCCTCCAGTTACACCTACCGCAGGTGAGGACGCGTCGGCCACGCTCAGTCCTGCTTTACACGGCGCTGGTTCCCATTGCCATGCTGACTGCCCATCCCATGCCCCTCTGTCCTCACCACGGCCAGCCAGCGGTCCCTGTGGCTGCCAGGCAGCCTTCCTAGCCTAGCATGGCCAGGTGGCCCCTGGGGAGCTGTGAGGCCATCGTGGCACCGGGCGGGGACACTGGAGCAGGGCCATCGGCCCTCTCCACGCTGAGCCTCACCCAGAAGCACAGTCCACGGTGCTCTCCCCGGGTAGCTGCCCTGTGGGGTGAGGGATCCCATAGCAGCCTCGGATGATGAAGGGGGCCAGGCGCCAGGGAGTTGCCTACGTCTCCCTAGGACTCTGGCCACAAAAGGAATGAGTCTGGCCATTTAGCTCTCTCAGTGCATTCCTGAGCCTACGGTGTGGGGACCGTGTGTCAGAGGGACAGGCGCGTAGGAGGCCCTTAAACAAATTCTCCGGGGGTCCCCCAGGCACCCAGGTCGCTCTGCACCTGGAATTCCCCAGGTGGCATTTATGCAGCTCCCTCCAGCCCGGCCCCTTCCCCCCAGAGTGAACAGAAGGAAGTGCTCAGGACTCAGGTCGGCACCTGGGAAGGAGGAAGACTGAGGGAAAAGTGGCACTAGTGTCATCTCCAAACCCTGCAGCTCGGATTATTGATTGCTCTTTTCTTAGAAACCCCAGCTCTCTGGTCTGCTGTGAAAATCAGTCTTTTAGGGAGAAAACCTGACCCTCTTCCCTGTCTATTTCTTCTTGTCATAGCATTGTTCAGTTTGGAGATAAAACATGTAGTGGTTTGATCAGAAAAAGTGAAGGACTCAGTACAGTGGTACCTCGAGATACGAGTGCCCAAACATACGAGATTTTTGAGATACGAGCCATCGAGTGAGCGATTTTTGCTTTGAAATACGAACAACAGTTGAGATAAGAGTAATCTCGCAGTTCGGCCGGCTGCACACGACCCACCAGTTTACCGTGACTCGAGCGTCTCATAGTTTCCCATGCCTCAAGGTTACGGAACGAATTAAACTCGTATCTCGAGGTACCACTGTATTGGTAGATAATTGGGCCTCGATTCTCTCAGAGGGATCTGAGAATGTCGGCTTCTCTTTGGCCTTGGAACCAGTTAGAGAGGCCTGTGCTCAGTCCTCCGAAATGACCACGGTCCTCAGTTTTAAAAGAGGAACATTCATTTTATGTTGCCTAAGGAGGCCAGGTTTCGCAGTGCAGATGAGTAACTAAAGGGGAGGCAGAAGGAGGCTTGTGTGTATGCACACATGTGTGTGCATGTGTGTGCATGCATCTGTGTGCATTTGCAGCCTGAGCCCCAAGCCAGGCTCAGCAGAGCAGTGACCAGAGGCCCTGGCCTGGGAAGGGGGGGCCTATCAGCTTCTCTGGGGCGGGTGTCTGGGGTCCTATGGGGGTGTGGGTGGGAGGGCCGTGCCAGCGTCCCCCTGGCCCCCTCACCACCCGTGCAGGTTCTGCTGGCGCTAAGCCCCAGGTTCCTGACTTCTGTGGTCTCCAGCCAGGGAGGCTGGGGCCGCAGCTGTATCTGCTTCCCAGCCTCTGCTCACAGTAGCCCCATCGTATCTCCCAGAGGCCCCGAGGCCCCGGTAGCCATGTTTCCAGGAGGACCTGGGCGTGGCTTCGCAGTCAGCCCAGGCCTTGCGTCTGGCCTAAGCTGTCTTTCCCCGGAAACTCTCCAATGTGCCTCTAACATGGGTGGAAACCCTTATGTCTCCCAAAACCAACACATGCGGGACCTGGGTCAGACGTCCCTGGTCTGAGGAGTCTTTGCCTTCATGGTGTTCATAGGGCGCTGGAGTTTAAAAAGCAGCTGCCATTAACCACGTGGTGAGTGCGGAGCCCCCTGTCAACAGTGACTTACTGAAGCGGCAGGCCGAGCCTCCGGCCTCTCCTCCCTGAAGGTTGTTCAGGAGGCAGTGCCGCGGGGCCGGTGCCGGTGTGGGTTTGCCGTTCGGCAGCACGTTAGTTTGTCGTTATATCCGCCCCCTCGTTTAGAGGGAGAGGTGCTTCATCACCCCTAAGGAATGAGGCAGTGCCCTCCTTAAGGGCATGGAAGAATGCCCACGAGTGCAAATGCGGGCACGGCACAGGCAGTGTGCGCAGCCGTGCCCGACCTCTGAAAGCGTGCAGGTACACCTCGCCTTCTGTGAACAAAACTCTCCCCTCCTCTGATTCTCGCTGACCCTCGCTGTGCTTCCCTCCTGTGGACGCTGGAGCGTGTGGTCCTTTATCTGTGGTGCCTCCCATTGGGTGGTTGCACATCTGTTTCTGTCTGTGCTCTGACCCCCTCCCCCGAGTTCACATCTGTAGCATCGATGCCTCTGCCGAGGTGCCAGGTAAGGCCCCAGGGTCCTGCCTGGACCTCCTGCCCACCCGCCACGAGGCTGGTCTGGAGCACATCCCCGGGGGCTCGCTGGCATTTGCTGGAGCAATGAGGGAGGAAAGCTTTCTGACAGCTGTGCTGTTCCCAAATAAGCCATCAGTTAGGATGAGCGACTTTTCTTTTCATCTTGGGAATGTTTTATTAAGGGGACATGAGATTTGGCCATTTGGTTGTCAAGACAAGTGTGAGATGAGGGGGATATAGATCCAGTGTGGCTCTTGCACACACACACACACACACACACACACACACACACAGCAGCTAGCACCATTTCCCCGAACACTAGGGGTTCGCTCTATCACGATAACTCATGAGCCATAACAATAAGACGTGTCCCACGTCTAACACGTTGGCCTCTAAGAAGCACTCCCTGGAGGCCAGTGCTGAGGGTCTGGTCACATGCCGTGGGGTGAGCCAGGCCTCGCTGATCACCTTCCCTGAGACCATTCCCCTGTCATTTGAGCTGAGTGACAGCTGCCACAGGCTCTGTCAGGGCCGGATGCGAAGGGAGTGACGGAGCCGGGGTGATGGACAGACGTTGGAACAACTGAGACACATCTGATGGGCGGGGCCTTGGAGAAGGCGGGGTTGTGCAGAGCTCATGCTTCTTTAACTTGGTCCCTTTTAACCGCCTCTTTCTCCTGCCCCAGCTGTACCCTCGGGGAGCCCTGGGCAGCAGAGGGGGAGGGAGGTGACCCCAGGAGGCCCTCTAGTCTCCTCCTCCTCGGTGTCTTCATCAAAAGGCTGGGCTGGTGTGCTTTGAGGACCGGGGGCCTGGGGGGCAGCAGGATGTACCCCATGTGCACAAGCTGGAACTCCCCCCGGCCAGGCTCAGGGCTGTCCCTGTCCTCTAGGCCCTATTAAAAAATTCCAGCCATGGCCTCGCATGCTCCTCACATGTGTGTTTTGGAGGAAACACGCGTGCGCGCGCACACACACACACACACACACAGGTTTGCCAGCACACACACACACACACACACACACACACACACAGGTTTGCCAGACTTAGTGTGGGACTCTCCAGAAAAGAAGGCATCTGAGCCCTCACCCTGGCTTTCGGGGGGCAGGTGCCAGTGCCTAACCCCCTGCTGTGGTCCCCAGGTGTTAGCCGACGCCGTGGCCCGCCTGGTTCTGGATAAGTTCGGGGACCTGACGGACAACTTCACCTCCCCCCACGCGCGCAGGAAGGTTCTTGCTGGGATTGTCATGACAACAGGTAAACATCTTGCTCTATAAACACCTCTGACCGGAAAATCGTGTTTTCCTTCTTCCTCAGAATGTGTCATCTGCAAATGTGGGAACTGTAC
The DNA here is from genome assembly GCA_004026805.1 of Lasiurus borealis. Taxonomy (NCBI): domain Eukaryota; kingdom Metazoa; phylum Chordata; class Mammalia; order Chiroptera; family Vespertilionidae; genus Lasiurus; species Lasiurus borealis. The sequence continues at coordinate 11,725 of PVJN01048365.1, forward strand.
TTACCTCTTTTTCCCAAGTGTTCATCTTTCCAACCGAATTGTTCTCACGTGGAGAAGCACCCTCTGTTAAGGTTGGATTCCCACGATCGCTGAGAGTGGTCTGGTCTGCTCAGGAAACTGCAGGAGACATTACTTCCTGCTTCATGGGGAAGTAGGGCATCTCTGACTTATCGTTAGTGTTCATGCTGCCAGGCAGGCTTCTGTGTGGCTCGTGGGGCAGAGAGGAAGCTCTAGCCAGAGTTGAAAATCTGGGGGAAGCACGGTTTGGAAGGCAGGAGGCACCCTATTAAATTTGTCTAGAAGGAGCCCTTCCCCAGGTCCTCTCCCCACACCCGGCAGTGGGACCTCAGGCTGCATCTCTGTGGGGACTCCTGGATCAGGAAGCCACATTGGCCAGTGCCCAGTCCGGTGCAGGGCGGGACATGCAGCGCCCTCTGCTGGCAGCATCCACGGCCTGTGCTGGAGGCAGGCCTGCCCCCTGCAACCCCAGGCAAAGGAGGAGGGCTGGGGATGGGGCATCTATCTCCGCCAGCCAGGAGAACCCCAGCTCTGTGAGGTTGGCTGTGCTGTGCTCTCCCGGGGCAGTTCTCTGTCCGACTGGGAGAGAACCGGTTCTTTAATCCTAGCCTTGATCCCTGTGGCCCTGGAGCATGTGACGACTCAAATCACAAGCTCCTCCCGCCACGTGTGTGCTTCGGCACAGCTGAGCGTGTGTCTGGGGGCGAAGGAAGAACTCTGAACGTCGACGTGGGTTTTGTGTTTCCTCGTACTATTTACGTAACTGAAAGGTGGCGTCTCAGCTGCTGGTGCAGCAGCTCCCGGAGCAGGCTCTGTGGTGTGGCTGGATGTCATCTAGCTTCCTCACTGCCTGAGGAGGGGCACATGCCCGCAGGCAGCATCTGCACCTCCGCGTGAATTCCGCTGCTCAAGGCCACAGTTGACACCCTCAGGCACTTGGCTCTGACCTCAGAAGCCTCCACACCTGGCTCTGACCTCAGATGGCCCGCACTCCTTGAATGACCTTGGGCAGGTTAATGTCCCTCTGTGCCTGGTTTCCTGAGCTGTACCTAAACAGAGGCAGTGGTGCCTTGCCCCTTAAGGATGGAGGGATGAGGTGAGAAAACCTTCCCTGGCAGACCCAGCACAGTGCCTGCCTCTGGTGGCACCGTCTGCAGCTGGTGGTGGTGCAGTTTATCCCTGGTGGCGTCAGGCCTTGGCAGCGCATCTGGAGCCGTGGTCTGGGACAGACTTACCACAGAGTGGCCGCTCGCTGGAGGTGCCCGGTGCTGCGGCTTCCGTCCAGCATGAGGGGGTGACAGGGACCCCTGACCAGCACCGTGTGAACGACTTGTTTTCTCCTTGTCCCTCCCTTGTTGCCTCTTGAGTGCTTTCATATTCATCTTTTTTTTTTACTATATTTTATTGATTTTTTACAGAGAGGAAGGGAGAGGGATAGAGAGAAACATCAATGAGAGAGAGACATCGATCAGCTGCCTCCTGCACGCCCCCTACTGGAGATGTGCCCGCAACCAAGGCACATGCCCTTGACTGGAATCGAACATGGGACCTCTCAATCCATAGGCCGACGCTCTATCCACTGAACCAAACCAGTTAGGGCTGATATTCATCTTAAAAGTAATAACCAAACCACTCCCTGCCTTCACCTAATGCTTCCTCCCTGTGTCCATGAGACTGTTCAAGAAAGACTATTCCATTTCCGAGGAGTCACTTCCTCAAGCTCAGAACCTTCACTGAAGATGAGGTGGCTGGCTCCCAGCGGGACACAGACTTGTCCTCTTAGAGGCTGCGGTTGGTTGGGGTAGGCGTGGGGAGGGAGTGTGCGCTGAGGTCTCTGCCAGGCACATGTCGGGCCCTGGGGCACAGTGGGCATGTGACTATGAGTTAGAGACATGTTCTCTCTCGTTTTCCAGGCACAGACGTTAAAGATGCCCAGGTGATCTGTGTTTCCACGGGAACGAAGTGTATTAACGGCGAGTACATGAGTGACCGTGGCCTCGCTCTGAACGATTGCCACGCAGAGATCATATCTCGGCGGTCCTTGCTCAGGTTCCTTTACACGCAGCTGGAGCTGTACCTAAAGTAAGTCTAGTAAGTAAGTAAGTAAAAAAAGCTGTTTTAAAGAGTATTGCCTTCTCCCCTCTCCCTGTCAGAAAACACTGTAAAACTTCCACTCAAAAATTCTCAAAATAGTAACTGGCAGTCACAGTGAGGTTCGATCCCATCTTCTCATGATGCTCAAGCTACAAGTAGAGTTGGCTAAGTCATAGCACACATGCACTACACACATACATAGGAGCACACACGTATGCATACATGCATGATAGTATCGCGGATTTCAGGGCCGTGCTCAGACCCTGGGCTTTTGTTTCCTGCGGGCTGAAGCCAGTAGACTCCACTGCTTGTAAACACAGTCGTCTTTATCCCAGTCACTGTGCCTCAAACCGGCCCACCATGTATCCAAACTGCTTTGCTCAGTAAAGCCGTCTCTACACAGAGCCATTCCGTTTGGAATCAGAAATGAGAAGGAAAGGGCAAATGCTCGCATTTTGATGACCTGTCCATTATTGAGGGCCAGGGGCTGTGTGAATGGCCATACACACAGACTTGTCCTCTTAGAGGCTGCAGTTGGCTGGGGTAGGCGTGGGGAGGGAGTGTGCGCTAAGGTCTCTGCCAGGCACATGTCGGGCCCTGGGGCACAGCGGGCATGTGACTATGAGTTAGAGGCATGTTCTCTCTTCCTTTCAGCAGCAAAGAGGATCAAAAGAAGTCCATCTTCCAGAAGTCCGAGCGGGGCGGCTTTCGGCTGAAGGACACCGTCCAGTTCCACCTGTACATCAGCACCTCGCCCTGCGGGGACGCCAGGATCTTCTCACCTCACGAACCGATCCTGGAAGGTAACGCCAGGCATCTGGACAGTCAGCAGTTTCTCAGTGCGTGGCCATGTGGTAACAAAATACCGTATTTTTCGGTGTATAAGACGACTGGGTGTATAAGACGACCCCCAACTTTTCCAGTTAAAATATAGTGTTTGGGATATACTCACCCTATAAGACAACACCCGGCGTATAAGATGGCCCCCCGACTTTTGAGAAGATTTTCCTAGGTTAAAAAGTCGTCTTATACGCTGGAAAATACAGTAATAAACTTACATTAATATCCTTCTTTCCATGTTAGCCTTGAATGTGGATCTGAGGACTAAATAAAAGCAGGAGGTTTTCCTTCTCCAGGAATAATTAATTAGAATATGTTAATGAGTGAAAATGCTGACTCTCATAAACTGTGGGATTGGAACAGAATGAGGATACCAGGTCAAAATTGATGTCAGCACTTGAATTTGGATAATATGCCGCTTGTCCCCATCTTTGGGACACCGTGTCTGTCTCTGAATCGGAGATGTACATCCTCTGCCATGTTTCTGACGAACTTTAACTTGGTAAATGGGTGGTTATTTGGCTGAACCCCCAGCGGCAGGTTAGGCGAGTGAAAAAGGAGACCCTGTGTCTATCACATTTCCCCGCCCTTCTCTGCACAGGTTTTCCGCAGATTTCTGTTTTCCAGGGATTTGTATCCACCTCTCTCCGCAAGCTTAAACATTATTTGTTCCAGATAGAACATTTGATTGCGTTGTTTTTCTTGATTATAAGAGCAACAAAAGTCAACTGTGGGAAATTACTAAATACAGTATTTTTTTTTCTTTTTTTTTTTAATTAAATCTTTATTATTCAGATTATTACATTTGTTTCTCTTTTTTTCCCCTCCATAGTACCCCTCCACCCAGCTCCCACCCTCCCTCTGCCCTTAGCTCCCTCCCATTGATCTCATCCATAGGTGTATGATTTTTGTCCAGTCTCTCCCTGTATACCCTTCACCCCTTTCCCCCTAATAATTAACAG
>PVJN01048366.1:0-15637 GCA_004026805.1 Lasiurus borealis
TTTTTTTTTTTTTTTTTTTTTTTTTTTTTTTTTTTTTTTTTTTTTTTTTTTTTTTTTTTTGGTTTCAGTTGTATGAGTTCTTTATAAATTTTGGATAAAACTCCTTATTAAATGTACCATTGGTGGATATGTTCTCCCATTCAGTGGGTTGTCTTTCATTTTCTTAATGGTTTCTTTTGCTGCGCAAAAACTATTTAGTTTGATGTAATCCCATTTGTTTATTTTTACTGCCCCCCCCCACCCCGCTTACCCACGGAGATATATCAGAAAAAAATATTACTGTGAGAAATGTTTGAAATATGGGATATAAAACTGAAACTCATAGTCACAGACAAGAATATGAGTTATCAGGGGGCAGGGATTACTAAAGAGGGCCAAATATATGGTGATGGAAGATGATTTGACTGGGTGGTAGGGACACAATGCAATATACAGATCATGTATCATAGAAATGCTCACTTGAAACCTATGTAATCTTATTAACCAGTGTCACCCTAATAAGTTAAATTACAAAACTAATTCTTAATATTAAAAGGTTATGTTACAGTTTATTCTGCAGTTGAGAAAATTGCCTGGCAACATACCCCAAGGGAAAGGTTATAAACTGAGAGATACAGGGCTGATGGAATCCTTCAGGCACATACTTTTCTTGGTCTGGATAGTATCAGGTGATCAAATCAACACGTTGTCAACATTTTAAAGTAAGGAGATTTTACAAAAGCTATTTAAATTTTGTGATTTCTTGAAAAAAAAAACCAACAACAAGAAATAGGCATACAAGCTTGGCAATGATTCTCTGGCACTTCAGGGATGGCTCCCCCTTTCCATGGCACCTGCCTTTCAGCTTATGTGGATCTCAGGAGTTTGGACACCTAATTTGGGATTAATTTAATTTAAGGCCTCTAGATTACTTTGTGGTAATCATTTTGACCCATGTAAGCAACACTTTTTTTGTTGTTGTTGCAGAAGAGACTTAAAAAATATATATTTTATTAATTTTTTAGAGAGGAAGAGAGAAGGATAGATAATTAGAAATATTGATGAGAGAGAAATATTGATCAGCTGCCTCCTGCACACCCCCTACTGGGGATGTGCCTGCAACCAAGGTACATGCCCTTGACCAGATCGAACCTGGGACCTTTCAGTCTGTAGGTCAAAGCTCTATCCACTGAGCCAAACTGGAAGGGCTGTGACTTTTATTTCTATTGTCTTTTCATCATTTCTCACCTTGTTCATGTTTTATATAACACTGATAGCAAGTGTCAAGAGAAATTTAAAATTATAGTTCACTTACTCTGGTTAAACATAAGGGAGGAAAAGCAAGTACCAGCGTAAAATGATGGTATTAAAGATTCTTCTTGTAACCTAGTTAGGTATTTAGTGTTTGATGACTGCTGGAAAAGATGAATAAAATTTTCAAGGAGGATTGTATCAATCTGCAATCATGAATGAAAGACTCTCAACATGATTTAGATATCAAACATATGGTTTGAAAACAAAACCAATCTTTCTCTAGGCAGTAAGGGTTAGTTGAAAGTACACTGTACCTATTTTTTGGTTTCTAAATTGGAAAATGCTTTTTTAGCGGTGAATATATTTCCTGCACCAACAATAGATTTTTTTTTTCCCCCTCAGCTAAGGGAATATGCTACAAGATAGGTGGTGCTTTAGAAGAGACCACACAGATGGTCTATAGAAAATCTTATAAATATAAACCCATAGAAACAGAGTAAATGTATTCTTAATAAGCAGATAGAATGTTAATTAGTATAATTTAATTACAGATTTGCTAAGTGCTAAAAGTTTAAATTTGATGATTTGGTGACAGAATTGATAGATCATAAAAAATTACTAGTTGTTTTGCTGACTAACTTAACATGGATGCCCACAGATCTTTAATTCAGCTCTGGCTCAAAATGTACCTCATTCATAAAGGAACCCACCTGAGAAAGAAACCAAGATGGCGGTATAGGTAAACACTTAAACTGCTGCTTTGCACAACAATTTCAAAACTACAACTGAAGGACAAAATGGACATCATCCAGAACCACGGGAAGGTTGGCTAAGTGGAAATTCTACAACTAGAAGGAAAGAGAAAAGCACACTGAGACTCAGAGGAGCTGTGGAAGGCAGAGTTATGGAGGCGCACTGAGAGAGTGGGCAACTGAGTATGTGTCTGGCTTCTCAATCGAGAGGGAGACAAAAGCTCCTGACTGCTCTAAATTCCAATTCCAGGTGAGACTCTTGGGACCCAGACTCATAAGGGGAGAAACTGGACTGTCTGGAAGCAGGCAAAACTTGAGGGTGGCTTTCTCTCAGAGGTACTTGCAGTGATTATTTCAGGACACTGAGACCCAGGGGCCCCTTACGGCAGGGCTGATGGGAGGCCATTGCTGTATGCTCCACCCTGAGATCCCGCCCCATCCAGCCATAGCTGTTTGCTCTGCCCTGAGACTCTGCCCCATCCAAGCTGAGCGCAGAGGCTTTTGTATATGAATGATGTGGTACTTTGATTTCTAAACTTACTTAACAAACTGCAGCTGAGTGAGTGAGACCCAGAACACCCAAAAGAAGGCCCATGGCCCCACAGCAGCTTGCATTGCTTCACAGTGGGGCCTCATCTGGGCACCTCCAAAACTCAAACCAAGAAGAGGAATCTGCAGATCTCTTTGTACCTCTTTCTGGGTGGCCTCAGGCAGAGGCTAAATTAGAACCACCTTGGAGATCAAAGAACCAGTGTTTCATCCAGATTACAACTCCTCAGATCCATAAGGGACACACTCAGGGGTCAGACTTAGTGAGCACCAAAGCCCCACTGAAGCAAATCTTGTCTCATAAGGGTGTTTCCAGCATAGAAGTTCTCCCAGTGTAGACACAATTGATCCTCACAGCCAACTGGCCTGGAGGTCAATTCATCCCAGTGATACCAATGATAATCAAGGCTTGACTACAACAAGACTGGGCACACAGCCCACAAAGGGGTGCAGCAAGAGTGTCCACCTCAGGTAAATAGGGAGGCTGAGCCACTGGGCCCTATAGGACACCTTGCACACAAAGCCACTCTATCAACTCAGGGAAGCAGCCAAAATGTGGAGACAATGAAACAGATCACAAATGAAGGAAATGAAAAGCAAATGACTGGATATAGAGTTAAAAATCATGGTTATAAAGTTTTTCAAGAATTTTCTTTAAAAAGTTGATAAATTTAGCGAGACTCTTGAGGATGTGAAAAGGACCAACTAGAAATTAAGCATACACTGACTGAAATAAATAATATACAAAGATCCAACAGCAGACTAAGGGATCTCAAGATTCAAGTCAAAGATTTGAAATGCAAAGAAGTAAAAAACATTCAACTAGAAAAGCAAAAAGAATCCCAAAATATGAAGATAGTGTAAGAAGCCTCTGGGACAACTTCAAGTGTATCAACATCAGAATTATGGGATGCTAGAAGAAGAGAGAGAGCAAGATACTGACAACCTATTTGAAGAAATAATGATTGAAAACTTTCCCATCTGGTGAAAGAAATAGACTTACATATCCAGGAAGTGCAGAGATCCCTATATAAAAGGTATCCAAAGAGGACCACACGAAGACACATCATAATTAAAATGCCAAGAGCAAAAGACAAAGAGAGGATATTAAAAGCAGCAAGAGAGAAACAGTTAATTACCTACAAGGGAGCAACCATTCGACTGTCAGATGATTTCTCAACAGAAACTATGCAGGCAAGAAATATTCAAAGTGATAAACAAGAAGAACCTACAACAAGATTACTCTACTCAGCAAAGCTATCATTCAGAATTGAAGGGCAGATAAAGAGCTTCACAGATAAGAAAAAGCTAAAGGAGTTTATCAACACCAAAACAGTATTATATGAAATATAATAGAGGAAGAAGAAAAAAATGTTAAAGTTAAAATTTATGAACAACAAATACATATCTATCAATAAGTGAATCTAAAAATCAAGTAAATAAAAAATTTGAACAGAATAAACTGGTGAATATAATAGAATCAGGGACATAGAAAGGGAGTGGACTGATAATTCTCGAGGGGAAAGAGTTTGGGGGTGTGGAAAGAGGACTGGACAAAAATCGTATACCTTATGGATAAGGACAGTGGCAGCGGGGTAAGGGGTAGAGGGTGGGTTGGGAACTAAGTGGAGGGGAGCTATGGGAGGAAAAGCAGGAACAATTCTAATAATCTGAACAATAAAGATTTATTAAAAATGAAAAAAAATATTTAAAAGAGAGAAAAAAAAAGGAACCCACCTAATAAACCAATTCAACTTATGCTAACATGGGTTATGCACATCATTATTTTTTAAAACTATGTGGTCATTTTTATTTTTCATAATATACCCATAAGAGATAGTTACAAAATAGTTTAAGGTTCTCTCTGCAGTGATGTAAAATTCAAGAGTTTTGTTGTAATTTTTTCCTCAGAAATCTGAGTGGATTTTAGTAGTCAGCATTTCTGATGCCTGCAGTAATCATATCAGGAAGAGATTACAGAGGAAAGGTTTGAATCAAGACCATCTTAAGATATTGGAATTGTTGTTTTTTTTAGGATACTATTGAATCATTTTTCTAATATTATAAAACTAGGGGCCCTGTGCATGAAATTTGTGCACTGGGAGGGGAGGATCATTTCCTCAGCCTAGTCTGCCCCCTCTCACATACTGGGACCCCTCAGGGGATGTCCTACTGACAGTGTAGTAGGCCCACTTCCTGGGGAGAGTAAGTCTAAGCTTCAGCGTGGCCTCTCTGTATGGGAGGTGACTGGGCTGATCAGGGAAAGGAACCAGACCCATAATCCTGCTACTGCAGCCACTGCCAGTCACTGCAGTCACCAAGGTGTTTTCATCAACATGGACTCCAGTCCCTTCACCATGAAAAAATGACAACTTTCTTTAGGAATTTTCAAGATGTGTCTTTCATAGGATATGACCTTCCTTCCTTCCTTCCTTCCTTCCTTCCTTCCTTCCTTCCTTCCTTCCTTTCTTTCTTTTCCTCACCCTAAGGATATGTTTCCATTGATTTTTAGAGTGGAGAAGAAAGAGGAAGAAAGAGAGAAACATCAATGTGAAAGGTATACTTCGATTGGTTGCCTCCTGTGTGAGCCCTGACCTGAGCCCCTGGCCAGGGAAGAGCCTGAAACCTAAGTACATTCACTTAATTAGAACTGAACCCAAACACTGCAGTCAGCAGGCTAAACTAGCTTAGCCCTCCAGCAGCAGACCTTCATTTTTTTTTTTTCCAGGAGTATGGTAGAAAAACACTAGATCACCTTTTTGGATTTTTATTCCCAAGTTACTAAAACTATTACCAGTGGCAAACAGGGAGTTACCCAATGAGCTGTCAGAACAGGTGTTTCCTCTATAGTTCACACCAATCACCTCCCATCTCCCGATCCACCCCTGTCAGGGCCTATGCCTCAGGAAGGGACCTCCCAGTTCCCTCCAATTGCCAGCTCCACCCCTGCCAAGGCCTAAAGCCTTCAGGCCTGGGCAGAGATCCCTCAGCTCCCTCCAATTGCTGGCTCCACCCTGCCAAGGCCTAAAGCCTCAGTGCCTGGGCAGGGAGATCCTCAGATCCTCCAATCGCTGGCTCCATCCCTGCCAGGGCCGCAAGTCTCTGGCCGAGATTTGGGTCCTGGGCAGGGGACCCCCAGCTCCCTCTGATTGCTGGGTCTGCCCTGCCAAGGCCTCAAACCTCTGGTGGAGGCTTGGGTACTGGGCTAGTCCCCCCTAGCTTCATCCAATTGCCCAACTCTATCCCTGCCCAGGAGCCTCCTGGATCAGACCTTTCCCGGTTGCTCAGGACCCACCTTGGGCCCACCTTGGAATGACCTGGGTGCTGAGAAAGTTCCCAGGACACAGACTGCTGGGCACCAATGTATGCAAATTAACTTTCATCTTTGTTGAGTTAATGTGCATACTCATTCTGATTGTCTGTGGGCAGAGCAGAGGTATGATCAATTTGCATGTTTGTCTATTATTAGGTATTATATTTTAGTGGCCTGATATATAGATTTGTGCACAATGAAAGGAAATTAATTAGAAGAAGTATTTTGATATCACCATTCGCTCTTTATAATAAAAGTGTCAGAGATGAAAAAATTAGTAAAATGTGTATGGAAATAATACATAAATTAATTAATAAATAAACAATAAGAATATGATATAACAACAAATACATCATCTAAAAATTAAAAAAAATGATATAAAAACATTAATAAAAACAATGACTGATAAACTGATTAACCTTATTCTAATATTTCCCTGTATACCATATTAAGAGTAAAAGCACTTCCAGAGAGCTTGATCAATTTCCTTTGTGATGGAGTATTTACAACTTTAACATCACATGCTCTTCAAACTTGAGAGAAAGCAACATATAACTATGTTAGAAATTGGGTTCAGGAGGAATATTCTTACTCTGTCTAAATTGGCATCAGCAAGAGTTTTTTTTTTTTTGGTATTGTGTATGCAGGAGACAACCTTTATTTATTTATATTTATTTATTTATTTATTTATTTATTTATTTATTCAATCTTTATTATTCAGATTATTACATTTGTTTCTCTTTTTTTTCCCTCCATAGCTCTCCTCTACCTAGCCCCAACCCCTCCCTCTACCCTTGCCTCCCTCCCGTTGACCTCATCCATAGGTGTATGATTTTTGTCCAGTCTCTCCCTGTACACCCCTCACCTCTTTCCCCCTGAGAATTATCAGTCCACTCCCTTTTTATGCTCCTGATTCTATTGTATTCACCAATTTATTCCGTTGATCAACTTTTTTTATCCACTTAATTTTTAGATTCACTTGTTAATAGATATGTATTTGTTGTTCATAATTTTTTGTCTTACCTTTTTCTTCTTCCTCTTCTTAAAGAGTACCTTTAGCATTTCATATAATACTGGTTTGGAGTTGATGAACTCCTTTAGCTTTTTCTTATCTGTGAAGCTCTTTATCTGCCCTTCAATTCTGAATGATAGCTTTGCTGGATAGAGTATTCTTGGTTGTAGGTTTTTGCTGTTCATCACGTTGAATATTTCTTGCCACTCCCATCTGGCCTGCATCGTTTCTGTTGAGAAATCAGCTGACAGTTGTATGATGGGTGCTCCCTTGTAGGTAATGGACTGTTTTTCTCTTGCTGCTTTTAATATTCTCTCTTTGTCTTTTGCTCTTGGTATTTTAATTATGATGTGTCTCTTTGGATTCCTCTTTGGATTCCTTTTATATGGGGTTCTGTGTGCTTCCTGGACTTGTAAGTCTATTTCTTTCACCAGATGTGGGAAGTTTTCAGTCATTATTTCTTTAAATAGATTTTCAGTATCTTATTCTCTCTCTTCTTCTGGCACCCCCACAATTCTGATGCTGGTATGCTTGAAGCTGTCCCAGAGTTTCTTTACATTATCTTCACATTTTTGGATTATTTTCTCTTCTTGCTTTTCCACTTGAGTGTTTTCTGATTGTTTATATTTCAAATTTTTGACTTGATTCTTGCCCTCCTCTAGTCTGCTGTTAGGACTCTGTATAATATTTTTTATTTCAGTCAGTGTATGTTTAATTTCTAGTTGGTCCTTTTCCATCTCTAGTTAGATCTTTTCCATCTCTAGTTGGTTCTTTTTCATCTCTAGTTGCTCTTTTTCCATCTCTAGTTGGTCCTTTTTCATCTCCTCTTGGGTCTCGCTAACTTTATCCAACTTTTCTAGGATATTCTTGAAAAACCTTATAAGTGTGGTGGTTTTGAACTCTATATCCAGTCCTTTGTTTTCCTCCATTTCTTTTGTTTGTGATCCCTTCCCTTGTCTCAGCATTTTCACTATGCCAGGAAAACTTCTGTGTTGGATTCATCCTTATGTTACCAGACTTGAAAAACTGCAAAAACCTCTCTGTTGAGCTTGGGATGGGTGGAGTCTTAGGGCTTAAGGGACTACCTTGCCTTCCAGTCAGCACCGCCCTCCATGGGTCCCTGAGTCTCAGGTGACTGAGTAATCACTGGAGCGGTCCCTGTGTGCCCATGTTCTCTCTCTCTCTCTCTCTCTCTCTCTCTCTCTCTCTCTCTCTCTCTCAGTGCCTCTAGATTCTCTAGATTGCTGCCCCTCCAGCTCCCCTGCGCTCCGGGACCATAGGAGTCTGGGTCCCTAGGGTTTTTCCCCAAACTGGGGTTTAGTGGAGTTAGAAATGACACAGTTGGGAGGGTCTGTCTCCTGACCACTCGTGAAAGCCAGCGGCACAATCAGCAGATGGTCTTCAATGCGCAGTGCCGTGTGCTTGACCAGACTTCTGATCTTTTGCGACTCCGCTAAATTTCCATGCACTTCTCCCTTTTCACAGTCCAAACTCCCCCAAATGAGTTTCAGCTGGATCTGGGGTTTAGTGTCATAGGATAAGGAGTTCAATGCCTTTGAGAGTCTCTGTCTCCCTCCCACCAGAGAAAACCGTCAGGTTCTCAGGCACTCGCTCTCTCCGCACGTGCGTCTCCGCACCTCAGCTTCTTTGCAGCTCCTCTTGGTCTCTGTGAACCCCTCTCTTTCCTTCTAGTTGTAGAATTTTCACTCTGCCAGCTTTCCTGTGGTTCTGGATGATGTCCGTTCTGTCTTTTAGTTGTAGTTTTGAAATTGTTTTGCGAGGCAGCAGTGTAGGTGTTTACCTATGCTACCATCTTGGATTCTCCTCAACATTTATTTTTAATTTGCCAGTGTGTGTCTTATATACCAGCTGGTTGGTTAGATGGTCAATGAACAATTGTAATGTGGTTCACGTTGCATGTCAACAAAAACAACCAAATTCATAATTGACAATGACAGATAGAAACACATGTGTGGGATTGGCACCAGCCAGTGCTGGGGTCTTTTCCACATCTAGAAGAGTTTAGGAATCTGGAGAAGGCACTAGAGAAGAAATATGAATTTGGAAGGCATTTTGGGTTGCCAGACTGAAATTTACTTGTAGTGACAAAGCTCGTGGGCCCAGGGCACTTTATTCACACATTTAGCCCTCTAGCAAAGTGGATATACATATGAAAGATAAGATCTGGTAAATAATAAAGGACCATCAGGTTGGGGGAATTGCTTTATAAGTATCACACATGTGTGAGTTAACATATATTTTAAAATAGCCAGTGCCTGTCATATATACCAACTGGTCAGATGGTTGAACAGATGTATGGTTGGTCACTTAGCCTTTTATATATATATATATATTAGCAAGAAGTGATTGTGTCATTTTCATGCAAATATAGAGATTAGACCAGACTAGCTTTGGAAATATATCTTAAAAGTTATTGTACTCCAAAACTTCTCTCTAGCCTACTGAGTTTTCATTGTTGTCATTGACATTAATTAATGATCTTACTTACTTGTGGTCTAATTACCTCTCTCAAATTACAGCAAGTGTGTATAACAATTTCATGTCAATAAACATTTCAACAGGAGAAAAATAGAAAAGTGAGTTAGTTCAGTACTCATATATAATTTTTGTTACTTTATTTGGTCAAGTTCTATTTATATGGTTAGATTATGGTCTTAATTAAATTATTTTACGAAAAAAAACTAAAATGATATGACAAAAAAGATAAAGATATATACAGTGTTTCATCAGAAGTTCTGATGGTATTGCTTCAATTTTCATCAAAGCTTCTATCAGTGTATGTCCTTGAACCATAAAATAAGATTTATGTTTATTTATTGGTGACCATAAGTTGTAATATTTCAATTGTAATTGAGAAGTTTAATTAATTGCCATTCAAGAATTTTATACTCATGAACATTACCTTAAAAGAGGACCCTCCAAAAACAGAGGACCCAACTGTTTTCCTATATATTTTTTACTTTATATAGACCATTTGCAGGATAGCAATTGCCTTATTTTACTAGTCCATTGATAAGCAATAATTGGGTTCCCCTCTTTCCACTTATGTTGGAAACCTCATTCACATCCAATTAAAATATCACTAAATTTTTTTCTAAGCATCACTGATGTTTATTCATGCAGGTATATTATGAAAAGACTTATGAATGTTTCTATTCATTGCACAGTAATTAAAAAATTGTTTTTCAAAACAAATCTAAGGAGCTTGCTTCTACATTTCTTTTTTATAAGAGAAAATAGATATTTTCAATGATTGAAAGGCTAATAATCATTGAGAATCAAGTAAAAATAATCACAAAATTCATCCTTTATACATTTAACAGTAGAGGTACATTTAGTGAAGTTATAATAAAATATATATTATATTAATAATCTACCTAATAAAAGAGAAACATGCAAATTGACCATACCTCTGCTATACCCACAAGCCAAGCCCACAAGCCAATCAGAAGTGAGTTTGCAAATTAACTCAACGAAGATAGCTGCTGCCACAGAGTGAGTAAAGGCCTCCCGAAGCCCTGGCCTTCTCTGGCCTCTGCTCAAGAATACAAAGTTTCAATTATAGAAGATAAATAAATCCCAGATACCAGGGCCTCCACTTGGGTCACCATAGGACGTGGCTGGCCTGCAAACCACCACAGACCCCTTGCCCAGGATGTTCCACACCCCAAGGATACCCTCACCCTGATCTGGGACACCCTTCAGGGCAAACCAGTTGGCCTCCACCTCTCCACCAGGCCTCTATCCTATTTAACAAAAGAGTAATATGCAAATTGACCATCACTCCAAGATACAAGACGGCTGCTCCCATGTGGTCAAAGATAGCTGTCCCCTGCCAAAATTGATTTTGCTGAGTGGATAGAACATCAGTTTGCGGACTGAAGGATCCCAGGTTTGATTCTGGTCAAGGGCATGTATCTTGGTTGTGGCCACATCCCCAGTAGGGGGTGTGCAGGAGGTGGCTGATCGTGTCTCTTTCTCATCAGTGTTTCTCTCTATCCTTCTCTCTTCCTCTCTGTAAAAATTCAATAAAATATATATAAAAAAAAGATGTCAGGCCCCATATGGACACAAAATGGCTGCAGAGGAGGGCAGTTGTGGGTGATCAGGCCAGCAGGGGAGAGAAGTTAGGGGTGACCAGTTCTGTAGGGGAGGGCAGTTAGGGGCAATCAGGCTGGCAGGGGAGCAGTTAAGCATCAATCAGGCTGACAGGGGAGTAGTTACGGAGTGATCAGGCTGGCAGGCAGAAGCGGTTAGGGGCAATCAGGAAGGCAGACAGGTGAGCAGTTGGGAGCCAGCAGTCCTAGATTGTGAGATGGAAGTCTGACTGCCCATTTAGGCTGCATCCTACCAGGCAGTCAGATATCCCTCGAGTGGCCCCAAATTAGAGAGGGTGGAGGCTGGGCTGAGGGACACACATACCCTTGCACAAATTTCATGCATTGGGCCTCTAGTAATAATATTCTAGGAGATATATAGGCAAGTAAGCAAATCAATAATCTAGTAGAATAAATACTATCTATAAAGTAGAGAATTAGTAAATTATTTTAGAGATGAATTTAAATCAAATTTGAAAGCCTCTGAGAATAGTGTATTTGCTACCCAGTTTGAAGAAAATGAGGCAGATATAAAAATGAATTACTAGGCCTAAAAGAATTTTGTGAAAGGATACCAACCTGGGTGCTAGTACTTAACCTACATTATTCATTTATTCATTGCAACTATCTGATTTAGTGGGTATTATATTTATATTTTACCCATTGAGAACTATTGAGAATCAGAGATATTGTACACCTTGATTATGATATACATCCTGTGACCAATGTTAGATGTGAACTCCATGCCTTTTGTCCTATACTATAAAGTCTTCTTACTTCCTGTACTTATTGCTTGTATTCAGATATTTTAAGATTACTTTAGTGCAATAAATTATACAGCTGATTCATTAAGATATTAACTTGTCTATGGAATCCCTGTGTTGTTTCTCCTCCTTAGCAAACTCTCACTCTCTCCTTTAAGAAACAGATAGACTAGGCTCTTCATTTCTTCATCTTGGGGATTTCTGAGTAGGCTCAAGCTCAGAGGAACTTTGAAGCCTCTTGAAGTTTTTTGAAACTCACCAAGCCAGAAAGCATGGGAGTACTTGGCTGAGAAGTCACAGGGTATATCAGCTCTCAAGTTTAGTTCTGCAAGAAGGCTCCTAAACCCTTCACTATGTTATCTGTGGAGAGCTGTCCTTGTCCTCATTGGTTGCTGGTGGGAGTGGACTTCTTATGATGACATCAGAAAAAATAATTTTCTGAGATTAGCACAAGAGAACGAGTGACATTTATTTGTGTGGAGTTAAATCCCTGAGTTTCCAAGTTTCCATTTCCCTTCAACCCACCCAGAAAGAAGTCCCTTTTTGCTTTTAGGAAAGCTAGGATTAAAGCCCTTGCCCAGAGTTTCCATTTCATGTCGGGGCAGTCAAATCCAGTATCAGCCTAGCCTAGTTTGTGTTCCCCACTACAGTTCATCAGTTCATTGTGTGGCATCTGCAGGGCCATATGGCTATGGAGGAAGGTTGGGTGAATGCAAGAGAGCCACAAGAACTGTGCACACATCCATCTTCCTTGCTGCTGTACCTTTCTGCCTGTGATTTTTCAGGGGATAGGCCAGTGGTTCCGAGGTAAGCGGGAAGTTGCATCTTCCTGGAGAAGGTGTCCGAATGACATACCTATAATATCTGACCTCCCTTTTTCTCCTTTCCTATTATTAATAACTAGGTAATTTACAATAATAACAACTCTACTGTCTTTAATTCAGAAAGCCACACGCCTCTCCATATCTCCAGGGACTATATTGGAGACTTTTAGAGAGACGACAAGGACAAAAATAGCAGCGTGTATTAATTAGTTCACTATTGTTTCCATATACCATAGTTTAGAAACTTAAAACAATATAAATGTATTAGCTCATAATTCTGAGGTCAGAAGTCCAATAGAGGTCTCACACGACTAGCCTCAATGTCAATAAGGCAATGTTCTTCATTGAAGATTTTCCGAGGAGTCCTTCTCTTCTCATTCAGATTGTAGGCAGAATTCAGTTCCTTGTGTAGTGGACTGAGATCCCCATTTCCTTGCTGGTTGTTCAAGCATCTAGATGCTGCACACACTTTTTGGCTCATGGCTCCTTTCCTTAATCTTCAAAGTTTCAATAATGGGTTGAGTCTGTTTCATGTTTTAAATCTCTCTTGCCTCTTCTTCCACCATCTATCTCTAATCAATTTTGTGTCTTTCTCTTTTACTTACTTAAAAGGCCTCTTTTTAAAGGTCCATGTAATTACCTTTGGCCCATCTAGATAACAGAGTTATTTTCCCTATTTTAAGGTCTGAAACCTTAGCTCCATCTGCAAAGACTCTTTTACCATCCTATATAATAAAGAGGAAACATGCAATAGATGGTCACTTCAACTCACAAGATGGCCCCCCATGTGGACACAAGATGGCCACCACAAGATGGGCCAGCCAGCAGGGGACAGCAGTTGTGGGTGACTAGACCAGCAGGGGAGGGCAGTTGAGAGGGACCAGGCCTGCAAGGGAGGGCATTTAGGGGCAACCAGGCTGGCAAAGGAGGGCAGTTAGGGGGGACCAGGCCAGCAAAAGAGGGAAGTTGGGAGTGACCAGACCATCAGAGGAGGGCAGTTAGGGGCAATTGGGCCAGCAGGGAAACAGTTAGGCATCAATCAGGCTGGCAGAGGAATGGTTAGAGGGTGATCAGGCTGGCACACAGAAGAGGTTAGGGGCAATCAGGCAGGCAGGCAGGCAGTTGTGAGCCAGCAGTCCTGGATTATGAAAGGGACCCCAGATTGGAGAGGGTACAGGCTGAAGCCATCCCCATCCCCAGTGCACAAATTTTGTGCACCAGGCCTCTAGTTTAGTATATTCAAAGATTGCACAGATGAAGGCGTAGACATCTTTGGGGACCATTATTCTGCCCACTGTAGGGTATTTACCTTAAAAGTGTAAATTACCGTATAAGACTATGATTATTATATTCTATTGAGCAGACTTTTGTTTTTTTGAGCAGGGTGGTCATGAGGATAATTAATCATCTCTGAGAAAGATGGAGTGATGAAGCCCATTTTCTCTGTGTATTTACATGTATATCTGAATCATGATTACAATACTTAGAACAGATAAATCATTTTTAAACAGATTTATTTTGCAGAACATGGACCTTCCAATTCTATGCTCTGTTTGCTACTGCAGAAAACACAATTATAATTTGAAAGAGTCTATTGATTTTAAAAACAAATATATAATAGAAATGATTATTTCTCACAGGACCATAAATATAGGGATTATTATATTGTAAATATTATTGCTATGAGATCAACCCATGTGTCTCCAGCCAATGTTTTGAGACATGATACTGATTCAAGACATAGCAAATGCTGAAAGTTGTAATTTGATGGTTGTAATTTCTTATTTCAGGTCTTCCAAAGCTGGATAAGATTCTAGTGTTCTGACTGATGATCAGTTGCCAGAAGAGTAGCAGGTACCATACTCTAACATTTCTCATTAACTATCAATATTCTAATATAGACATCTATTTGAACATCTTAAATAACCTACTGTCCATATGAAGGGGTCATCTCCCCAAAGCATTTAGACTAAATCTATGACTATTCACCTATCTTACAGAGACCTAATTATAATATCCTCTTTCTAATTCCAAGCACTGATGTTGAACTAAAGGAAACACATTCATTAGTGATGTGATTGAGATAATTTCAGTGGCAAGTATCCAATAGGCTTAGGAACCTGGACCTTGTCTGAGCATCCACTCAATAACAGAACTTAATGAGAGGTGGATTAGCAAAGGCCTGAGGAGTTATAGTGGCTAGAGATTGTTGGATCTGGCTGGCCCATGCATTTCTGCTTTTGGCTCTTTAACCTTTGCATTTCATTTTTTCTCATTGTCATTTTACTCTCTAGGAAACTGGTTATAGTTTGTAAGTGTTTTTGAACATTGTATATGCTTTTATATATCAGAACCATATCTTGAATATTTGTGCAAGGAGAATAGATTGAATTCAGTCAGGGGAGAAGAGTAGGGTAGGAGGAAAAATTTAAGGGGAAAGAGTTAACGGGTATGGTAGCACACAATAACCAAAATTGAAAGCTCTAATTGCAGGTATCTTGGGCACAATGGATCTGAAACAATGAAACTGAGTGCATAAACTAACTTTGTTACATAAACAAAAAGCATGACTTGGGGAGTATGAGTAATGAAGAGACAAGGGTGAAGTGGTGGTATCCAAGAATCAGAAGAAATCTTTCCAACTCTTAACAGCTCCAAGTCAGAGATTTTCTTCACTCTGATAGTACAACTCGCAGAAACACTGCCTTCATTCACAATTTTAAGAATGCAGGAAGTCATTATTCAAATTTTCCTATATAGGGTCAAGAACTCAGAGGTTGACTTCAAACTATAAAGCATTTTAAACTTCTTTTGTAGGCTTAAAGTGCTCTATACCTACATGTGTAATGACATATGCTTGACTACACAGATACAATTCGTATGTAATCCCATTCCCAAAAGGCATAGAAGAAGTGATGCATCTTATATTCAATTGCCACCAAAGAGCACAAAGATGAATGCTTAAGTCTAGACACAAACACGTCCCCCTAAATTTTCAAAGCATGGCTTGCAGGTTCAGCCCCCTGACTCCCATTCCCTGTAATGGAAGTCAGCTGGCAAAATCCTAATGCA
>PVJN01048367.1:0-15637 GCA_004026805.1 Lasiurus borealis
GAGGGTGAAATAATATTTTCTTTTGCTTGAGAAAAGGACAAAGTTCAGACAGAGCTCTTGGCCCCAAATGGATTTTCCTCCTCCTCTGCTCGCCGTGGGCCACAGCCTCGCCGCGTTCCCGGGAGCCACCTGTGTGGCAGGCAGCCTCCCGGGCGGAGCTGCGAGGCGCCTGTCCGGGCCCGGAGCCTCGGGTCTGCTCTGGGCGTCCGTTCTGTCTGGTTTCCCGGGGTGCTGTCTGTGGTCCCACCTGGCATCCTCTCTGGGGCACATGAGCCATAGAGGGTGGAGGCTCTGGTCCTGCTGATGTGCTCACGGCTCAGGGCTCGGTGGTCACGCTGGGTGTGCACACCGGTGGTGCTGAGGGGGCACACTACCAGCGCACATGGGTGAATGCAAAAGCCCTGGAGACCCTCTGTGACATCACACACGGTGCCATCTAAATGCACCTGGGTGCCTGCCTCCCTGCGCTCCCGATGCATCCTGGGAATTCGCGTTGCGAGCGCCACGCTAGAGAGCAAACGTGTGCAGGTCCTCGGGGTACAGAGGCCGCCGTGCCTGGATCCATCCCCTCCTGTGTCTTAGGTTCGGGCCACGGCCCCGGACTGCCTCGCTGGGAGACAAGCGCCGTCGGCCGGCTTAGCGGAGCAGACGTGCCTTCATTCTCTGACAGTTCTTGGTGGCCATTCGTCCGAAACCGAGGTGCGAGCAGGGGCGGCTGCTCCTGAGGCCCCGGCAGACCCCCCTCTGCTGCTCCTGGGCTTGTAGATGCAGTGCCCCCGTCTCGTCACCCCCCACCTCTCCCCGCGTGTCCCCTCTGTGCCTGGGTCTCAGTGTCCCCTTCTTCTTCCACAGGGACCCCAGCCATTGGATCGAGGACCCCCTCTACGCACGCCTGCCCTCGTCACAGCTGAACGCATCACCTTGGCAAAGACTTACTGTCCAATGCGGTCACCGTCTGAGATTCTGCCTGGACGTGAGTATGTGGGGGGCCCTCCTCCACCCAGGACAGCCCCCATTCCTGAGAGCTCTTTTTTTAAAAAAATATTTTATTGACTTTTTACAGAGATGAAGAGAGAGGGAGGGATAGAGAGTTAGAAACATCCATGAGAGACATCGATCAGCTGCCTCCTGCACACTCCCCACTGGGGATGTGCCCACAACCAAGGTACATGCCCTTGATGGGAATTGAACCCAGGACCCTTCAGTCCACAGGCCGATGCTCTATTCACTGAGCCACACCGGTTTCAGCTCTGAGCCCTCTTGGAGGAGAACTAATTTGGACTTTGTATGTACTATCTCCTCCGTCCTCCTCCACCCCAGAGAGGTGGGGGGGGGGGTGTCCTCTTGCCCATGTTAGAGCCGAAGCCGCTGAGGCTCAGAGGGAAGAGCCGGCGTGAGGGTGTGACACACAGGCAGCTGCTGCCCTCCGGGGACAATGGTCGCACCATCCCGTAGGACGGCGGGGGAGGTGCTAGGTGACATGGGTTGCAGGACCATCCCTGGGCAAGACGGGGACGATGTGTGCCCATTGGCATCGGCCCCCCATCGGTCACCTTTGTGCTGAGTTTCTCACTTTTGGTGGCAAGGGTGGAGGAGGATGGTGACTGACGAGCTGGGATTCTATCTTCCCGAACGTTCGGGCTGCAAATGCCTGAGCTCCAAGCGGGTCTCCCCGGTGTGGTCCCACGAGAAGCCCCAAGGCCATTTGCTTACTAGTTGCCGCCTGCCTGCCCCGGGCTCACCAGGACAGGAGTGCCTGAGGCAGGGCCCGGTGTGCAGCTCACAGGACCGTGCCTTCTGCTGCGGGGTGCGGGCGTGAGGGCTCCCCGAGGCCCCCCTCCAGCACAGGACAGCTCCACCTGCTACACGGACGGAACGCGGGACCAGGCCGAGCTCACTGGCCGGGAGGGATTTAGGACCTCACCTCCTCTGGTCCATGCAGTGGGCACCGTGGACCCACACCTCGAGTGACCGAGAGCTGGGCCACTGGCTGGGTGTGAGCCAGGTCGCCTGTGCCAGTGCTTGTGTGCACTGGCCGTGTGCGGATGTGGGGGGCCGTGTGCAGAGTGGGGGCTGGCCGTGTTCAGAGGGGGAGCTGGGTATGTGCAGAGGGGAGGCTGGCTGCGGGCTGGTGTCGACGGGTCAGATGCTGGGACAGCCCCGGTCCCCAGAGCCACCCGCAGGTGCCGAGGATGAGGTGTGACCAGAGGCTGGGGTGGGGTGGAGCTGAGATCCCCTCATCCGGGGCCTTCGATGCTCCCGGGCTCCGTGTTGCATGGGCTCCTCCAGCCTCTCAGCCCGCCCCTTCGGTTCCACCCGCTGAGATGGGGGCTCCCAGGGCTGGGAAGGGCTGGGAGTCCCCTTCCACTGCCCAGGGACCCGGCCCCTCTGAGCGGGAGCACCCTCCCTGGGCCGGGCGGGGCGGGGCGGGGCGGGTGGCCAGGGCCGCAGGGACACAGACACCTAGAAGTTGGGGTGGAAGAGTGACTGGACGCAGGGGCTGGGATGAGGCACCCCCTGGACGGCAGGCGGAAGTCCCAACTCCCAGAGCCAGGGACACAGGACCCTGTGGCGGGGACAGCAGGGCTGGAGCGGAGACGCAGGGGGACAGTCCTTGGGGCACAGCGGTGGGGACAGGGCTCGGAGGAGCCTGACCTGGAGCTGTCCCTGGGCCTCTGCCCCCTCCCCTCCTCGGGTCTCTCAGCACAGCCCCCCCCACACCACCCCAGCCCAGTCCACCCCAGCCCACCCCACTCCAGCCCACCCCAGCCCACCCCAGCCCACCCCAGCCCTGCCTCCTGGCCCCGGGCCAGCCGCGGCCCCTCCTGCGCCACAGCCACAGCCGCTGCCACCGTCCGACGCGCCTTTGAAATCTTATCTCTCATCTTGTTCTCCGTTTCCTCCCTGTCCAGGCCTCATCTGTCTCCTGCCTCCCCCACCCCCCACCTGCTTCCCATCTGTACCCTCCTCCCCCGCTCCCGCCCGATGGTGCTGCCTCCGCCCGTCCCGTCCTGTCCGGTCCTGTCCGCCGGGGCCAGCTCCAGTCCCCGCTCCCTCCGGGGGAGGCTTCGAGCTGCGGCTAGGACCCTGCCTCCTGCCTCCTGCAGGCCCGGGGCCCGAGCTCAGACCCGGCAGGTCCTTCCTCCTCCCCTAGAGACGCAGGCCGCCTGCTGCCTCTCGGGCCCCTCGGGCACCTGGTCAACCCCTGGGGCTACCTGAGGGCCAGTGCCCAGGGCCCCTCCTCCTGGCAGCCCTCCTGACCCTCCCTTCTCCCAGGGTGCCCTGCCCCGCGGGTGCCGTGGCCTTTTTTCCTGGTCACACAGTCACAGCTAGCTGCCCGGGGCTCTGCCTCCACTTCAGTCTGGGACCTCCTCAAGGGCAGGGCCTCCACCCTGCCTTCTTCTTTTTCTTTTTTTAAAAAAATATATTTTATTGATTTTTTACAGTGAGGAAGGGAGAGGGATAGAGAATTAGAAACATCGATGAGAGAGAGACATTGGATCAGCCGGCTTCTGCACACCCCCCACTGGGGATGCACCCGCAGCCAAGTACATGCCCTTGACCGGAATCGAACCTGGGACCCTTCAGTCCGCAGGCCGACGCTCCATCCACTGAGCCAAACTGGTTTTGGCCACCCTGCCTTCTGTACCGACGGGGAAACTGAGGCTGGGGGAGCAGGTACGCCATCTGCACTTCCCCACACGCCTACCTCCGCCCTATCCTGCAGGACTCTGCATCGGTGTCGCCCCGCCAGTAGTTAGTGTCCTACCCCCTGCACGCAGGCGTGATGGGCGCCGTGGCAACCACAATACGGGACTGAGTCATGCACTTGAGGGTGACACGCACCGGCTGCCAGTAATAACGGGGATCACTCACGTTTGTGGCCTCGGTCCCGGCCCTCTCGAGCGCTTTGCCAGCTGCACCTCCGAGTCCTCGCGCACACGCCTCGGTGTGGACTCGAACCCCACCTTCCGGGTGAGCCGACCAAGACGCAGCGGGCAGATACCGGTCCGGGCCCCTCCGCCACACGCAGGACTTAGGGAGTTTGGGGGCTGAAGGGTCTTGGTCTGCAGTTCAGGCGCTTTGCACAGGATGACCGAGAGCAAGCCATGCCCCTCTCAGCCTCAGCTTGCCCGTCTGTGAAATGGGGACGGTAACAGGCCTTCCCTGCTGGGCCGCAGGGACTGTTCGGAGACTTCTGGAGGCGCGCTCGGCCGTCACGCACTGCACGTGGCTGACAAGAGAAGCTGGGGCCGGCGTTTGCTCCAGACCCGTCGGCCCTGAGCCGGAGCCTGCTCCCTCCCGCGCCGCCGAAGACGCTCAGGTGTCCGAAACCACGTGCACGTCGGCCCCGGGTTCTAGGAGAGGCCAATTTGGAAGCAATTGGGCCTGCGTCTCTCAGGCCACAAGCCCAGGTTGAACCTATTGGAGGCACCTGTGTCTTGACCTTCAAAACCTAAACAAGGAAGGGAGGGTAACGGCGTTTGCTGCTCATTCGGACTGTCCTTCTCCGAATTGTATCATTGACGACTCCCCAGTGGCTCCCCGGCGCGGGCCTGCCTGGATGGGCAGTGAGCTCCTGGGCACGAGCCTGCCGCTGCCCGAACCTTCCCTGGTTCCCTCTGTCCCCAGGGCCCAGCCAGGTGTCTTCGCCAGAGGACGGATCTGGAGCCCGCAGACCTGGGCCACCTCCTGGCTGAGGGGCCTGGGCAGGTGCCTATGAGCTCCGAGCCCATTTCTTCTCCCGGAAAAAAGGAGAAAACGTTCTCTACCGGACAGGTCTGCCCGGAACAGAGGGATGTACTGGGCTGTGGGGCTTGCGGTGCTAAAACCCGGAAAGTTCCAGGCAAACCGGGACCAGCTGGTCTCTTTCAGGGCTATGGTAAGGCTGGAAAGAGAAAATGCTGGAAAAGGACGTAGCGTGGTGCTTGGGGAGGAGCAGGGCTGGCTGGCCCGGTGTGCACCGTCCTTCCCAGTGTGTATCGTCCCCACGCCGATGTCACCGCCTCCCCAGGGTCCTGCGTGGTCTCCCCCCTTTAAAGACAATGCCGGGACCGGTTTGGCTCAGTGGATAGAGTGTCAACTTTTGGACTGAAAGGTTCCAGGTTCGATTCCGGTCGGGGGCATGTACCTTGCTTGTGGGCACATCTCCACAGTGGGGTGTGCAGGAGGCGGCTGATCCATGTCTCTCTCTCATCGATGTTTCTGACTTTCTATCTCTCTCCCTTCCTCTCTGTAAAAATATATTAAAAAATAATTTTAAAAATGAGAAACCGAGGCCTGGGAGAAGGGACCGCATGTCCGAGGTCTGACAGGGCAGGCCCGGGACTGACTGAGTGTGAGAGACGAAGTTCCCGAGACACCGGGACTCTGTGACTGCAGGTGGCGTGTCAGCGGAAGTCGTGTTAACAGTGTTTTCCCGGGGAGTGGAGCCGGAGCCCAGTCTGCCGGCCCCGAGGGAGCCATCGCGCTCAGGGCGGGTGGAGGTGAGCTGGCGAGGGAGGGAGGATGCAGGCCGTGATTCCGCCTTCCTCCCCACAGGAGACAGGGTTGGCCCCCAGCTCTCATCCATCCCAGCCCCTCGGCTGCCTCTGTGCTGCGTGTCCTTCGGCAAGTCACACCGACTCCTGCTCCTCCATGTCCCTGTCTGGGAACGGGGGGCGGTCACCTACCTCGGTGGGTTCTTCTAAGAATGCAGCGAGGTAATTCAGTGAGTTTCTGCTCTGCTAACCGTAGAGCAGGGGTTCGCTAGCCACAGAAGAAGGCAGTCCACAGGGTACCCCCTCCAGGACCCCAGGAACTCCTGCCAGCAGCGCTGATGGGAAGAGTGGCTGCGATTCTCCCCATTTTCCGGATGAGGTCGCTGAGGCGGAAGGCGAGGGAGGAAGTTGACCACCGCTCCACAGGAAGAGGGGCCGCGGCAGAGACCACCTGTCTCCCTGCCTGGCAGCCTTTCAGCCTGTCGCCCCCCGGACCCCTCCTCAGGACGGACGTTGTCCTTCTGGCTCCACTGAGAGGCCACAGCCTCCATCTCTACCCCATGTCCCCTCCCACATTATTTTCTTTTCTGTTGTCCTTAGCACCAGTGGAAATCAAGCTATTGTTTTTCTTGTTTATTATCCATCCCTCCCTGGAGAATGTCAGTTCCGGGAGGGCAGGGGCTTTGTCTTGACGTTCACTGCCAAGTCCCCGGCGCCCGCACAACGCGGGGCCCCTGGAAACAGCCGTCCAGCGGTCCCACGGTCTCCTAACGCAACCAAGCGTGGTGTCCAGCGGCAGCGGCGGTGATGCAGTGCCCCGTTGCAGCCAGAAGATGGCAGCAGAGAACAAGGTACCTGATGGGTGGAGCCCAGGTGAAGGCGCAGGTTTGCCCCTAGAAGGGAGCTTCGGGCAGTGAGTGTGGATGTGCATGTGTGCGTGTGCGTGCGTGTGCATGCGTGTGCGTGTGTGTGTGTGTCTTCTTCTACCTCTCCCAGCTAACCATTGTCCAGGCCTGAGGTCCAAGGGGACAGAAGGAAGCCTTTACCAATAGTGCCTAATAATGATCTCTGATGATGAAAGCAGAATGCGCCACTGAATTCTCACAGCAGCCCTCTGGTTGCTCTCATCCTCAGACAAGGAAACAGAGGTGTAAAGCATGTCCCCGCTCACACGCCACGCCCCTCCGAGCTGCCGTTGTCTCTAGGCGGACTCAGAGGGCACCCCCAGGAGGAGGTGAGCTCCTGGTCTCTGGAGGCATGCACGCTGTGACACATAATGGCCGGCCAGAGGGGGTGTGGCACATGGATGCCCACAGTCACCCCGAACCAGGGCCCCGGCTCCGTGAACATGTAGGGCCCTCGGCTCAAAAAAGAAGAATTTAAAGACGGTGACAGCAGAGCCTTAAGCCGAGCCAGGACCCCTCTCCCTGCAAGGTGCCGGGGGACCGTGCAGGCTGCAGGGCCAGGAAGCCGGTCCCCGGGGGTCTGGGGAAGACAGCGAGGGCCCCATCTCAGGAGCCCCCGGGAGGTCACCAGCCCCGCCCTGCACGAGTCCCAGGGGAAAAGCCCCCCTCGGCTCGTTTCTTCTCCGAAGACAGGACTGCATCCCCGCACCTTTTATCTCCCCCCTCCGGCCGTGATTTATCTCTCGGCGACCGGCCGGGGCGGCCCCCGAGGCACAAGTCCCGTTTGATGGTCCATGAATCTTTCTGTGCTTTCCGGATCCTCCGGCCACTCTCCACGCGGCCGGCGGACCCACCACTTCCTTTCTGCCAAGTGAGGATTAGGAGGCCATAAAACAAGGGACCCGAGGCCCCGGCCGGCCGAGCGCACACATGGGCCTCAGATGCGCTGGCCAGCTGGCAGGAGATGGATGGGGGCTGCAGGGATCGAGCCCCAGAGGGGGACCCCTTCCCTTGGGGGCCACCCTTTCAAGTCTTCCCGGCCCAGCTTTGGGCCAGAGCTGGTCAGGGCCATCCCCAGGCGGAGAGAGAGAGAGACAGTCCCGGCTGAAGCGAGAGCTAGAGGTGGTCCTGGCAGGGCCGGGCATCAGGGGCCCAGGCTGAGCTGCGGGTGAGGACCCTGGCCCCGCCCAGGTGTGAGGGGCTGGGCGCCCACGGCGTGCCTTGTCCTCACGTCTCGCAGGCCTGTTCCCACCTGAGGAGGGAAGCATCGGGGTTTCCAGCATGTGGGCCCACTCGTGCTGAGGTCACACAGCCAGGAGGGGACGGGGTTAGGGTGTGAACCCAGGGGAACAGATAACGAAGCTCTGCCACCAAGAGCAATGGAAAACCATCATGTCTGACAAACATATTTTTAATTTCTTGAATATTATCTATTTTTTAAAAAATCAGTTATCAGCCTGGCTGGTGTGGCACGGTGCTTGAGTCTTATGGACCCATGAACCAGGAGGTCATGGTTCGATTCTCTGTCAAGGGAACATGTCCGGGTCCTGGGCTCAATCTCCAAAAGGGGGCATGCAAGGAGGCAGCCAATCAATGATTCTCTCTCATTTGATGTTTCTACTCCCCTCTCCCTTCATCTCTGAAATCAATAAAAATACTTAAATTAAAAAAAAAAAATCAGCCCTGACAGGTTTGTCTCAGTGGATAGAGGTCCGCCTGCAGACTGAAGGGGTCCCAGGTTCAATTCTGGTCAAGGGCATGGACCTTGGTTGCAGGCACATCCCCAGCAGGAGGTGTGTGGGAGGCAGCTGATCGATGTTTCCCTCTCATGGATGTTTCTAACTCTTTATCCCTCTCTGTAAAAAAAAATAGAATATATTTTTAAAAAATCAGTTATAAAGGCATGTGGGGAGAAGTGCACAGTGGTGTGAAATAAGGTCACTAGGAGAATCACGCCTTCCTCTCCCCTCTCCTGCTGTTTGTCGTGCCTCCTGATTTCAGTTCCCTTCAGCACCCACTCGGCAGAGGAATTGCCGGGTCACATGGCAATTCCGTTTTTAATGCTTGAGGAATGGCCATGCTGTTTTCCGTCGTGGCTGGACCGCCTTACATTCCTACCAGCAGTGTAAGCACAGGGCCCCAGTTTCTCACATCCTCACCAACACCTTTCTCTGCTGTAGATGTTGTTTCTGTAATAAGCCTCGAAATAGCGTGAAGTGTTCCCCAGCCGGTTTGGCTCAGTGGATAGAATGTCGGCCTGCGGACTGAAAGATCCCAGGTTCAATTCCGATCAAGGGCACATGCCTGGGCTGTGGGCTCAATTCCCAGTGGGGGGCGTGCAGGAGGCAGCCGATCAACGGTTCTCTCTCATCAGTGATGTTTCTCTCTCTCTCTCTCTCTCTCTCTCTCTCTCTCTCTCTCTCTCTCTCCCCCCTCTCCCTTCCTCTCTGAAACGAATAAAAATATATTTAAAAAAACACACAAAAACAAATGGTATGAAGTGTTGTTTCGATTTGCATTTCCCTAATGATAAATGATGGTGAGCATCACGTGTTTATTGCCCATCCGTATATCTTCTTTGGAGAAATTTTAATTGCTTTGGTCCATTGTTGAATTGGGTTGTCTGTAGGTGTTTGTTGAGTTTTAGGAGTTCTCTAAAGATTTAGGGTATTAATCCCTTATTTCAGTGGTCGCCAAACTCATGAGTCAACAGAGCCAAATATCAACAATGCAACGATGGAAATTTCTTTGGAGAGCCACATTTTTTAAACTTCAACTTCTTCTAATGCTACTTCTTTTTATTTTTATATTTTATTGATTTTTACAGAGAGGAAGGGAGAGGAATAGAGAGTTAGAAACATCGGTGAGAGAGAGACATCAATCAGCCGCCTCCTGCACGCCCCACACTGGGGATGTGCCCGCAACCAAGGCACATGCCCTTGGCCGGAATTGAACCCGGGATCCCCCAGTCTGTAGGCCGACGCTCTATCCACTGAGCCAAACCGGTTTCGGCAACTAACACTACTTCTTCAAAATAGACTCGCCCAGGCCATGGTATGTTGTGGAAGAGCCACACTCCAGGGGCCAAAGAGCCGCATGTGGCTCGCGCGCCTCGGTCTGCCGGCCACCGCCTTACCTGATATTTGGTTGTAAGTAGAGTGGTACCTCGAGATACGAGTGCCCCAACATACGAGGTTTTTGAGATACGAGCCGTAGAGCGAGCGATTCTTGCTTTGAAATAAGAGCACCATTTGAGATAGGAGTCATCGCGCAGATCGGCCGGCTGCACACGACCCACCAGTTTACCGAGACTCGAGGGTCTCATAGTTTCCCACGCCTCAAGGTTACGGAACGAATTAAACTCGTATCTCGAGGTACCACTGTACTGTATTCCCTCCCATTCTGAGGGCGGCCTCTCTGCTCTCTGAGGGTGCCGCTTGATGCACAAGCTTTGCTCTTTGGGTGAAGTCCCGTGTGCCTCTTGCTGCTGCCGCCTGTGACTCTGAGGTCACCAAGTCCCACGCTGTGACGCTCTTGTCCTGTGTGTTCCTCTCCCAGCCGTACCGTTTTAGGCTCCGCATTTTGGGCCTGGATCCACTTGGAATTAATTTCTGTGTGTCAGGTGTTAGTAAGGGACCAGCGTCATTCTTTTGTACGTGGATATCCGGTTTTCCCAGCGTCACTGGTTGAAGGGACCGTCTCTTCTCCGGTGACGAGTCTTGGCGATGTGGCGGAAATCCCGTGAGCAGACATGTGAGCGTTTATCCCCGCGCACGCCTTTCTGTCCCATTGGTCTGTGTGTCTGAGTTGGTGCCGGCACCACATTCTTTTGATTAATGTGGGCGGTTGGCAGTGCGTTTTGAATGCAGGAAGTGTGAATCCAACTTTGTTCTTGTTGTTTTGGCTATTTGGTGTCCCTTGAGATTCCATAGGACTTTTCAGATGCTTTTTATTTCCGCAAAACAAAACAAAACAAAATAACAAACAGCTGAACCCGGTTTGGCTCGGTGGATAGAGCGTTGGCCTGTGGACTGAAGGGTCCCGGGTTTGATTCCGGTCAAGGGCATGTACCTTCGTTGCGGGCACGTCCCCAGTGGGGGGCGTGCAGGAGGCGGCTGATGGATGTGTCTAACTCTCTATCCCTCTCCCTTCCGCTCTGTAAAAAAATCAATAAAATATATTAAAAACAAAACAAAACAAAACAAAAAACCGTTGAGATTCTGATAGGGATTGCATGAAGTATGTAGATTGTCCTGGGAAGTATCGACCTCTTAGAAACACCAATTCCTCCAATTCATGAAAGTGGGATGTTTTCTCATTTCTTTTGTCTTTCATTTTTCTTCGGAAACGTTTTGCAGTTTTTATTTTGTAGGTTTTTCCACCTCGTCGGTTGATTAATTCCTAAGCGTTTGATGCCCTTTGATGCCATTGTGAGTGGGTTTCCCTCAGTTTCTGTTTCGGATTGTTCGCCGTCCGCCTTCGGAACAATAGCTGGTTCTCGTGCGTTGGACAGAGAGGCCGGACCCGGGCCTCGCCCGGCTCCCGTTTTCCATGACGCGGTATGACGCTGTATGACGCTGTATGATGCTCGCCTCGGGCTTTCCGTTCTGCCGGAGCGGTTCCCGTCCATTGCTAGTGCGCGGAGCGTTTTTTAATCACGAAAGGGTGTTGACATTTGTCCAGTGCTTTTCTGCACCAATTGAGATGACCTGTGGTTCTCCACCCCCCACCTCTCCACCCCCCGATTTATTCTGTGAATGTGGTGCGTGACATCGATCAGTGCTCACATGTGCAATTTTCCCTGCATTCCAGGAATAAATCCCGCTTGGTTATGGCGTGTAACCCTTAAACATGTGGTGCTTGCATGTCACACTCGAGGTTCCATACCACAGAAGTGCTTGCCTTGTTCCTAGCGGTCTCCGCCCGTTACGTTGCGCTCCCTGTGGGCGGGGCCGGGGCGGGAGGAGGGGGTCTCGGTCACTGCTGTCTCCCCAGCACCTCACACAAGGCTAAGCACCGAGCTCGCTCAAGGCTGCATGAGTGAGTGACAGAGTGAGCCGGGAAATGGCAGAGAAAAACCAACCCACAGAGATGGGCTTACAGGGGATTTCCATGTTCTTTTCATACTTTCCTTTTGTACACGTTTATCCTCATTTTATTTCACAAGCAAGTAAAAATCAAGTGTGTGTTGTTTCAGTGAGAGACCGAGCGGCTGCTGGGAGTGCTCAGAGGAGGGGCACGGGAAGGCAGATCAGGGCAGCAGATCTGGTGCGGAGGCTGCTGGGATGAGGTCATGGCGGTGGGAAGGAGGGTGTCTCCCGGGCAGTGGGGGACAGAGCCTCCGTGTCCTCAGCTGGAAAACCGTGCTGACACCCTCTCCTGCACTAAAAATGCAGGGTTCGGCTGAAACCGGTTTGGCTCAGTGGATAGAGCGTTGGCCTGCGGACTGAAAGGTCCCAGGTTCAATTCTGGTCAAGGGCATGTATCTTGGTTGCTGGCACATCCCCAGTAGGGGGCGTGCAGGAGGCGGCTGATGCATGTCTCTCTCTCATTGATGTTTCTAACTCTCTATCCCTCTCCCTTTCTTCTGTAAAAAATCAATAAAAAACATTAAAAAAACAAAACAAAAACAAAACACAGGGTTTGAGTGAAAGCAGCGGCCACTTACTGAGACTCCTGCATGCTCTCCCCTGCCCTACTCAGCGGCTCTCGGTTCCCTCTGGAGGACCATTACCTTCATTTTCCAGGTGGGGAAACCGAGGCAGAGGTCGCTCAAATCCTAGCTCAGCCATAACAGAGTCTGTGCTTCCCGCCGTCAGTGGTTTCGGAGCCTCAGTTTTCCTACCTGTCTAATGGGCATGACAACAGTCCCCGCTTTTTGGGGTGCGGTGTGAAGTCCATAGGGTGGCACACAGAACGCTCACAGCTCACCCACCTGGATGGGCCGGCATAGGTGAGCTGCCCAATGTCACCAACAGAGGTGGCGTCTGTTCCTAGGGTCACACAGCAAACCAGGGGCTGAGCTGGGACCCCCCTCTCCATCCCCAGATGTCTCTGACCCCAGGTCCACGCTCAGCCAGAGCCCTGGGTGGCAGGTGCCTGCCTGAAGCGTAGTAGGGCTCCAGGGGAGGGGCCTGTCCAGCTCCCCCCGGGGCTGCAGCCTGGACGGGGGCGGCGGGTCAGGGGCTCCGGCCCCCGGGGGTTTGCAGCCGTGTGTCCGGCGCCACGGGCGGTTTCCCAGCAGCAGCTAACGGGCCCCCCTTCATAGCCGTCCGCGCTGATAACGGACAGATTTAATTAAAAAGAACACACTCCCTCCGCCCGGCCCGGGTGCGGGGCCGGCAATTAAAACTCGGCTCTGTAAAGTCAGCGCGCAGGCGTGGGTGCCCGCGCGGCCCGGTGTCTGAAAGGGAGCCCCCCGCCCTGCGCGCCCCGTTATTTATCGCGTTAATTTCATCCTCTGGCCGCGGCGTGAACCGACGCGGAGCCCCGGCCCCGACCCCGACCTGCCTCCCGGGCTGTGCCGGGCCCACGCTGGCCTCCCCGGGGGAGGAGCGGGGCCCCGGGCGCTGGCTGGGAACCAGAGGGACCTTAGCGAGACTCTGCCTGGCTTCCAGGCCTCGGGCCAGGGCCTCACCCCTCCTGGCTCCCGTGTCCGCACCGAGAAAAGGGGCCCCCTGAGGCCGGAGGAGGCTGGGAGGGGGCACGCCGCGAGCGCTCAGATGACTCTGGCTGTTCCACTGTCAGTGTCATGTCCACTGGTGCCAGGGGCTGCTGGACAAAGCCCAGGAGGCTTGGCGAGAGGGGGGGCTGGGCGCTCGGTCGCAGAGGCAGCATTAGTTCACAGAGGGGACTTGGCTGGCAGAGGATCCAGGCGTGAACCCTGACCCGGCCACTTGCCACTTCCCAGCCAGACTGACACCCCTCCTCGGGGCTCGGTTTTCTCATCTGTGAAGCGGGAAGAACCTCACGGACCAGGCACCCTCGCTGGCCCCACGTCCGAGCTCACAGGGCCCGGGAGAGGGATGGTTAAGGCCGAGGGGTGGGTGTCCCAGGCCCGGTTTTCTGGCCTGGCTTCTGGGCACAGTTTGCCTGGAGAACCTCCGGCCTCGGCCCCTCGCCCCCCACACCTGTTTACTCCCCCAGTGCCCACCGCCATCAGGCTGGGGGCAGGGTGGCCGCCCGCCACCAGATAGCGGGCCCGATAGCCGGGCCCGGGAGACAAAGCTATCGAGACATCGACAGGATGCTGAATGGGCCGCTGGGCCGGCGGGCGGGCGGGAACGGCAGGCGGCTCGGATTTAATTAAAAAGGCTCCCATCTCCCCGATAATCCTCCCGGCAACGGCGGGAGCAGGCCCGCGCCGGCTCCCTGGCAACGGCGCATCCTGCCGATAAAGAACTTTCGGGGGAGGACGCCGTGCGGCCCCCGCTG
This sequence comes from Lasiurus borealis, assembly GCA_004026805.1. Taxonomy (NCBI): domain Eukaryota; kingdom Metazoa; phylum Chordata; class Mammalia; order Chiroptera; family Vespertilionidae; genus Lasiurus; species Lasiurus borealis. The sequence continues at coordinate 13,820 of PVJN01048367.1, forward strand.
GCCGGCATCGCGGCTATCAGCCCTGCCCATCGCCCCGCCGAGGGGGTGGGGGCCAGGAGGCAGCTGCCACCCCCCCATCTCCCCAAGAACTAGCCCTCCCGTTCGGTGTCCCCCTCCTCCCACCGGGGCGGCTCGGCTCCTGGCTGAGCCCTCTGCCTGGCACTCACACCGCTCCCCCGGCCCAGCCGCCCAGCCCTCGCCCGTCTCTGGCCGCTCCCCCGCTGCACCCGCACTGAGGCTGGGGTGCCCACACGTCAGGATCCTGGAATGGGCAGGTGTCCGCGCTGCTCTGAGCCTGCATCCAGGGGAGGGGTGGTCAATCCAGACAAACACCCCCCCCTCCACCTCGCAGCCTTTGCTGGCGGGTCCCTCTGCCCAGCCTTCCCATTCGGATCCCAGCGTGCACCTGCAAGCCGGCCGAGGTGTCCCTCCAGCCTGCCTCTGACTTACACATAAGCTCCTGGCACCCAGTCCTGGCAGACAGCAGGGACGCAAGGCACGCATGGGAATGAATGAAGGGATGAATGAATGAATGAATGAATGAATGGCTGACGTGGATGTGTGAGCCGAGCTTGGCACAAGGGCTCCTCTGACCTGTTGGAGTCACCCAGGCCGGGAACCCGGCGGCACAGGCCTGCTCTGCTCCAGGCTCCTCCCTGCACACCCGGCGGCCTCAGGAAGGGGTGCGACCCCTGCCAGTTGGTCACCCTCTGTCCCGCCCTCCAGTCACCCCGCATGCACAGCCCAGGCTGAGCCCACACCCGCCCCACCCCTCAGCCCCGCCCAAACCTCTTCTCCTTGGACCCTGCCCCACCTTGGAACCTGCTACAATCTTTTAAACTTAGCGACTTAGCATCCGGCCTGAGCCGCTGGAGAAGGGGGGTGGGGCCAGGGCGGAGGGCCCGGACCAAGCCAGGACCCGCCCCATCCCGAGATGAGGGTCCTGCGCTGGGGGAGGTTCTGTGCGGATCAGAACCCCGCGCCAGGCACTCGCTGGAAGGTTGGCAGCTTTCTAATGGGGAGCTCCACGCCCGCTTAGGAAGGTGACCCAGCGGTTGTGGGGCCCAGAGGTGGGCAGGACAGTGCCAGCCTCCCCGGGCCTCGGTCAGGGGATTGGTGAGGGGATGGTTCTAGAGCTTTGCGTCTCAGATGGACACGGGGCCACAAGCAGCATCAGCGTCGGGCCGAGGGTGGCTGCCCGGGGTGGAGTGAGAGGGGTGACGGGGTGTGGACGGGTGAGGAGCTGTCCTGAGACCCCGGGATTCTGAGCGCAGGGCATTGTGGGCTGTTGCTAGATCCCACTTATTAGTGCGAATTCAGGATGGGTTTCCAGGGGTGGGGGTGTCCCAGGAGGCCAAGTTGGGGGCGTGGATGTGGGGAGGGGCTAGCCTGCTCCAGGAAGGAGGGGTGCAGTGGAGCGGGGAGGGAACGGGGTTCCAGGGAGACAGGTGCCATGTGACTTCACAGCGGGAAACGGAGGTCAGACCATGAGAGGGCGGGAAAGCTGGGGTGTCAGCAGGGCAGAGGTGTCGAGCCCTGATCTGTGAGCTGCCCCCCGCCTGGCACCACCTGGCGGTCCCAGACGCCCAGGCCTGGTACCACCTGGGCCGTCCCGGAGGTCCCAGGCCACAGCACCCTCAGCCACCTGCAGGCCAATGCCCAGGGCCGGGGCGAAGAAATGACTGTTTCCAACATTATAAACTGATGAACAAAAGGATAGATACAGAGACAGTGAAATTACAGCAGGAAGATTAAAGTTAGGTGAGGTAAATAAGAGATCAATCAAAGGACTTGTATGCATGCATATAAACATAACCA
>PVJN01048368.1:0-15636 GCA_004026805.1 Lasiurus borealis
AGAATAGATTGTATATGTATAATCACATCATATTACTTGGATTAGATTAGGTCACATTAGCATGTATCATACATTGTTTCAAGCAGAGCTGACCTAAGTTCCAAAGCTAGGATGATTCCCCCCTCAGCAGGCAGTCAGATTCGGCTTTCTTTATGTCTGTTGATATGTTTTATTTCATTCTATTGATTCTATTTTTTTTATTTTGCAGACTGACCAATTATTTGATTTTGGAAAATGCATCTTTTCTTGTTTATACTTCTCAGTACTACTATCTGTCCCTTATGCAGAGCTCAGGAAAATTCATCATTCTTTGCTGGATTAGAGGCAACTCAATTTGAATCAGGCTATTATATATATCTCAACTTGAGTCAGGCTTTAATATAATAAACATGATGTACTAGTATATATGTAGGACAATGAAATCAACATAACAACAATTAAAATTCTAGTATACATAACAGTTGACCAAAAAAAATCAAAGAAAATTGAGGTTAATTTAGAAGAAATGAACTCACTTAGAAGACAGAGTTTGAATGGGGCATGAAGGTGGAATGATAGAGGAATGATGGCTGGATAGTCACAACTTTATTGAAAAGGATCAACTTAACTAGAATTGTAGAATATTAGAACTAAAAGAAACTGAGATTATTTGGTGTGTTCCCCTCAGTACATCAAAGACTATAGAAAGGATGAGAGCCACTATTGTGCCCTGTTCCTAATATCAATTCAAGAAGCCAAGTTCAAGGATTATGTAATGTATACAAACCATTTACACAATTGATCCTTTTTTACCTCTGAAACATGAAGTACTGGCGTTCATGCTTTCATTCTATTGATATGATTCTCCCTCCCAGGAGTTCCCTTTTTTTCTATTTGTACCGATACCTAAACTTGTTTCTTCACACACACACATGCACACACACACACACACACACACACAGGCCAAGCAACAAGGAACATTTTGCAACTTGGAGAAAAGCATTTATTCAAATCTCTATACTACCCTCAATCCAACACCCTAGGTAAACAGCATTTAAGCTTTAGAGATGTAGTTCTACTTCAATCATATTTGAAGCAATTTGTTTTTTCAAATCACAATATTTACATTTGTATTAAGATTCACAGTGATTTTGTAGGGTTCTCCTGCTCCCCAAAATACTTTACTTCAGAGCTTATTCTGGGATTTTTCCCTAAGTAAAGGACATCTGCCCTAGCGACTTCCAGGGACTCAATAATATTGGAACATCTAAATTAAAGTGTGTTTTTTTTTCTTTTTCTCATACTTAGTATGTGTGCCAAAACACATAGCCCAGTCATGAAAATTATAGGTATAATTTTAGTGAAAGGATAATACAAATAGTTAAAAAAAAGAGGGAAGGCAGTGTACCTAATGGTAAGGAATATAGGTCTGCACACTAACTGATTACTAGTGACAGTATCTTTAGCAAGTTACTTTATATTTCCAAGTTTTAGTGTGATCTTCTACAAAATAACAATAGTAATAATAATAATGAGAGCAATAAAGAAAATAAAATCTCCTCAAAAGGTTTTTAATCAGAATATATATGATGATTTATATAATGCCTTTGCATAATGATCACTTGGCAAATAACTATTATTATTTTCTCTCTGTAGAGATACAGGAATATACATCTGTACTCATCCTATCTAATAAAAGAGTAATATGCAAATTGATCGCACCTCCACCACACTCACAAGCCACACCCACAAGCCATGCCCAAAAGCCAATTGGGAGTGAATATGCAAATTAACCCAACCAAGATGGCTGTGGCCACAGAGAGTAGGAGGGAGACTTGGGTTTCCCCAGGGAAGGAGGAAGCCTAGCTTTCTGAATACCTTGGATGGTCCAGGCCTCCACTTAAGGCTCTAAAGTTTCAATTATAGAAGATAAATAAACCCCAACAGAAATGGCTGTGGCCATGGAGCAAGCAGGAAGCTTAACTCCACTCCAGGCTACAAAGTTTCAATTGTAGAAGATAAATTAATCCCAGATACCAGGGCCTCCAATTGGGTTATTGGGGGGCATGGCCAGCCTGCAAACCAACATAGGCCTCTCAGCCAGGCTGCCCCACACACCAAGGGAACCCCTACCCTGATCTAAGACACTCTTCAGTGCAAACCAGCTGGCCCCCACCCATGCACCAGGCCTCTATCCTATCTAATAAAAAAGTAATATGCAGTTTGACCATCACTCCAACACACAGGATGGCTGCCCCAATGTGGACAGAAGAGGGCCACCACAAGATAGCCAGGAGGGGAGGGCAGTTGGGAAGGACCAGGCTTGCATAGGAGGGCAGTTGTTGGCTATCAGGCCAGCAGGGGAGGGCAGTTAGGGGTGACCAGGCTGACAGAGGAGGGAAGTTGAGGGTGACTGGGCCTACAGGGAAGGGCAGTTAGTGATTACCAGGCCTGCAGGGCAGGGCAGTTATGGGCAAACAGGCTGGCAGGGGAGCAGTTAGGCATCAATCAGACTGGCAGGGGAGTGGTTAGGGAGTGAACAGGCTGGCAGGTAGAAGCGGTTATGGGCAATCAGGAAGGCAGGCAAGCAAGCAGTTGGGAGCCAGCAGTCCTGGATTGTGAAAAGGCAGTCAGACATCCCCCAAGGGGTCCCAGATTGGAGAGGATGCAGACTGGGCTGAGGGACACCCCGCCCCCCCAGGCACAAATTTCATGTACTGGGCCTCTAGTATATATATATTTATATAGAATGAGTTTTAATGAAATAAATTGACATATACATACCAATAAGCTTAAATTGAAGTAAAAATGCAACCATTCATTCATATACCTTTTGACTGTAGGGTAACTACTTCAAATAAAAGATAGTTTTAGGTGGGAGAGTTTAATGTGCTTTGTTAGTACCAATTTTGAAAAATATATTAATGATTGGACTCCATGTGACATGAGTTCTAATAATTTATTGATCATAAAAGTAAAATATTAGTCTTTAAATTAGTGTCATTTTAAATTGTGTCAGCCAAGGTCTGAGGGTTATGAAATCCATTACATTTAAAAATAATTCCTCATTAATGTCATAGTGGTAGTTATTGCTTTCATTCATGATCCTGGTTTACATTAATAATTATAAATGTGTAATATGCTAATTAGACCAGAAGTCTTCTGGACATCATTCTGGATGTCTTTCCTGATGAAGCCTGGGCTGAGGAGAAGCCAGCCAGATCCTGGGTGCCTGCAGGAGGCCTGGGGGAAGCCAGCTCAAGTCCCAGGTGCCTGTGGGCAGCCCAAGGGAAGCCAGCTAGGGCCCCAAGTACCTGCCAGCAGCTGGAGGAGGGAATCCCGGGTCCTGGGTGCTGGAGAAAGCTGGTGCAAGCAGTCTGGGTACCAGAGGGAAGCTGGTGCCAGCAGCCGGGGGAAGGAAGGCCTACTCTTACATGAATTTTCATGTATTGCACCTCTAGTGAAGTTTAATATATGTTGTTGCTCATTGTTTTTAGGCTTATGGAAGTGAACAACATTATTTGTTGAAATATGAGGATCAAAGCTCTGATAACAAAGACTGTGCCTTAAAACACTTGAAGATAAGGCCAGGTTTTATAATAACTTAATTTTTTATATAAAGTCCTCATCAAGTTAATACATGTTCATACATACACTCTATATTATCACTTATATTTAGTAGGATAAATGATAGTAAGAGGCATAAAGGGAAATGGTAAGAACATTATATCCTACAGTTATAATACACAAACCTTGCTCCAGAAAACCTAACCATTTCAGCCTTTGGGAGGGGAAAAATGTCTTTTTTAAGACAAATGATTTTTTTTCCATAATTTCTCTTGTTGTTCCCTGAATTGTTTTAGTTATCTATACTAATAAAAGGATAATATGCTAGTTAGACCAGATATCTTCCAGACATCCTTCCGGACATCTTTCTAGACAAAGCCACAGTGCCTGCAAGGGCCAAGGTTCTGAAGCTGTGGCAGCTGTGAGAACTAGTCCAGTACCACAATCCCTTTTGCAGAGGCCATGGGAGAAAGCACCACAGGAGAAGGCAGAAGGGAGAAAGCAGAAGAGAGAAGGTGGCACCTCAGAAGAAGGGAGAAGGGAGAAGGAAGAAAGAATTGCCCATGGCCCCTACCTCTGCCTGGCCCTGCCTCCAATCAGCCCCCCAACCTCCACTGGGGCAGGCCAGCCAGACCCTACCCATGCATGAATTCATGCACAGGGCCACTAGTAATGATATAAAATACTTAAATCTTGAAGCTGGAAATTTTTGTGAATTTTTCATTAAAAACAGAAATTATAGGTTGGTTGGCATAACTCAGTGGTTGATTCCCAGTCAGGGTACATGCCCAGGTTCTGGGCTAAATCCCCAGTAGGGTTCATGCAAAACGTAGCTGATCAGTGATTCTCTCTTATCATTGATGCTTCTATTCCTCTCTATGAAATGTATAAAAACATATACAAAATTAAAAATAAATATAAATATCTAAGAAATATGACACTAATCATATTTTGTAATGTCTTTAGGTCAAGAAGCTAGTTTAATACCTCCTTCTCCCAGCACTCAAATAAATATCCCTCTATGAAATTGAATATATGTTGAAATGTTTTTTATTATTATTGTGTCAGAATGGAATCACTCTTTTTCATTTCAAAATCATGAATCTTTCATAGTTATATTAGGTTCTCATAGTCTTTTCATTTTAAAATAAAAATGTTCAAATATTTATGAAGTATTTTTGCATACTGTGATTGATTTCTTCTTTCTTATTTGTTTACAATACTTCTTAAACTGCTTACATAAAAGTTGACCAAATTATAAAAGTTGGCAACTGTATCCATAAAAACACATTTTGGGTTAAGTGGAAATATAATGGCCTTCCTACAGAGTATAAAGAGGCATTCTTGTAGCTACCTGATTTTATAATTCTCACTCATGAAAAATACTAGTTCAAATCAGAGAGAGTAATACTACTGCTATATGCACAGCCCGCAGCAGCAAGAGGATCCAACTGAAAGACACTCATTGAAGAGAGTGCATTTTCCCACCCAGGGTGCCTGTTTTGTTTTGATGTGTGTATAGAGCCTTTCATGCTTATAAAATAAATAACAGCTTAGAGTAGTGGTCAGAGCTGCTGGAGGTTTTCTGATGTATTTTGAAACTGCTTCCTCCACAAATAGAACCTAATTGCTAAAGAATGTTTTTAAAAATTATGTTCCTATAGAGTTTCTACCACATTGATTTGGGGTATTTTAAATTAAAGCTTACGGCCCCTCTGATGTAGCATATATTTTGGAATTTTAAGCCAATTAGAAAAGGAATACAGCTATCAAAAAATAGTTTCCTGTGGTTATCAAATTAAATTCTGAAAACAAGTAAGGCTGTCTCTTCATTCTGGGAGTTAAAATAAAACAGTCAAAGAGGAGAAGTTTTTACCCAATATCTGGGCAAGGACTTTTATGCCCTCCATTAGGTATTCAGTAAATATTATGAACAGCTTTATGGATCAAACTTCCAGGACAGTACAAAACAAGCTGGTCTTTCTGAAAGCAGAATCAAACTTGCATTAAAACCATACAGCTCAGCTTTTGAATAAACACTATTTATCCTTTGACTTCGAGTTGAAGCAGATTTTACAACCTTATTTTGGGGGTGCATACATCTCACTCCTAACTGGTGCTTCTAGATGTATAGCTGGAACTATTTGTGGATTGCAGATCATGTATCTTTATTTAGCTTTTGTTACTTTGTCCATAAGGAGCACATTTTAAAATACAAAGCAAAATGTATTAGGAAAGCCTGATCACAGAACCTTGCATGTTTGTGTCTGAGCTTAGTTTCTTTTCTTTATAACATAATTTTAAAGCTACTTCTGTGTACTACCTGAAAATGAGTAACAGAAAAGAGCTATTTCTTTAATTCATGCCTGTGAACACGAATTCATAAGGTTATGAATGAACTGTACAAGGTAAGTGGTTGGCAAGAGCAGGGCTTCACATCCCATAAAATGTTTCACTGATTTTCTTTTTGTGGTTTTAGTTTTATTATTGTTTATTTTATTAAAAGAAAATAAATAATATTGTTAATATTTTCACTTAGCCTGTAAGGAGTATTTATTCCAGGAAATATACTTGAAAGTTGAGAAATCTCTTTAGACAAAAAAAAAAAAAGCCATCAGTTCATGATTATATTTTAGAGCTTGACTGTCAATCATTAAAATTCATGTTATTACAGTTACTTCTAAACTCACAAAAAGACCCCTTTGTGTGCAATGGCCTGGAAAAGCAATGCAATATGTAATTATGGTGCTTCTGAAAATGCTAATTACAGTATGAAGCTAAATATCTTCTCTCCCATGACTGGAATAGCCAGATGATTTCCCCCAATCTCACTTAGGGGCACTTTCTTTTGGCTTTTAGCAATGGACCCAAGTTGACTGACAAATTTAATAAACTTTATGTAAATTCATATATATGCTGGATGTGACAATCAGTCATATATTTTTATTTCTTATATATACTTCTCAAAAACTAATTTCCCAAATAAAATTATAGTAGTATATAATAAGAAGTCAAATGTGAAGCAGAATCCTTAGGAGAGGATAAAAATAACAGCCAAATGGTGAATGCGCCATCTGAGCTGGAGTCTGTGGTTCTCAAATTATTTCCCCCACATTGCCTCAGAGCTGCAGTCATGTCAGACACGCCTTATCTCGGCCTCTCAGCTCACCTGGGCTCTGCCTCTTGGCTAAGTTGGCAATGTGAGCAGCAACAACTTGGATGGGAAAGATGCCTTTGATGAACAGTGAGAATGCAAAAATTGTACAGAGACACCAAGGACAGAGACACCAGGAAAGATCCATTAGAGAAACCATTTTTTCAGCCAGCAGCCAGATGAGACCCCCTACAAGTGGGAACTGGAGAAAAAGGATTGGTTCTCCAAAATCACTGAAGATTTCATTAGTACATACCAGGCCAATTGTGGCTTTTCTAATGAAAATGTACTAGATGTTAGTACTGCACCTGCAGAGGAACCTCCTCAAAGCAAAATTGCTGAATGCATTGATCATGAAAAGAGAGGAGAGTGTGGGGGAGAGAAAGACACAATCAGTATGATTTCAAGTTGAAGAAGACAGAAATGCAAGTATATTTGTGTCTGCTTTGTCTCCAACATTATACTGGATGAATTTATACAGCTTATATTCAAGTCTAGCATTATGAAAGATCCTCAAACAGAAAAATCTAAGGTCAAGCTTTACAAAGATAACAAAGGAAATCTTAAAGGAGATGGGCTTTGCTGTTATTTGAAAAAGGAATCTGTGGATCTCACATTAAAAGTTTTGGATGAAGATGAAATCAGAGGCCAAGAATTACATGTCAAGGTGGCAAAGTTTCTTTTGAAGGGGGAATATGATGGCTCTAAGAAGAGGAAGTGCTAGGACTGCAAGAAAAATCCGTCTCTGCAACAAAGCAGTTGGATTGGAGACCTGAGAGAATGGATGGGCCATCCTGAATGTGCTATGAATGACGTGACATCATCAAAAATATGTTTCATTTTGTGTATTTTGAGGATGATCTGTTGGTGCTGAATGAGAAGATCATAGAAAGTCTTTGAGTGTTCAAAGTTTAGACAAATTAGGAAACTCTTTCTGTTTGATAAAAAAACAGATAGTGTGGCCTCAGTGTATATCAGGGATCCAGAGACTGTTGATTAGTGTATTCAAACCCTCAATGGATGGTGATTTGGTTGTCAAATCACTGCCCAAGTGTAGGATGGAACTACAGATTATCAGGTGGAGATCACAAAAGAAAGGGAAGAAAGGCTGAAAAATTAGGTAACTTTCCTCAATATTCCTAAGCCAAGGCAGGTCTCTGGTGTTCAAATTCCGTCTGTGCTTCAAAATGGGCAGGGCCTTCCAGAGTGAAACATTTTTCAGAACACATCTAAAATGAACACTCAAGAAGCTGCAACTCAAATAGAATTTGAAGAACCTGTAGATGAAAAGAAATTTGCAAAAACAGAAGATGGAGGAGAATTTTGAGTGGCCTCGTAAATGTGGCTGCCTTGAAAGAAGGTCTGTGGAAGGCTGCCCCAAAGGAGGGTGTGGAGACTACTTTGAAAGAGAATCTGGAGAAGGCAGTTCCAAAAAAAGGGTTGGAAGAGGATAGTCCTACAGAAGAGTCTAAGGTGAATGGTCCCAGGAGAACATCCAAACCAAAATGACTCAAAAATGATTTTGAAGAGAATGGCTTTGCAAAGGAGTTTGCAGAGAGAATAGCCCTCAAGAAGGAGTCTGAAGAAGACGAGTCAGAAAGAGAATCTGGAGAAGCTGCTTCTGAAAAAGCTGCTGAAAAGTGGCTCTGAAAAAGAATTTGAAGAAAAAAGAGTTTCCTGTGACTGGCTCTGACAAGGATTTTAGTGAAAAAAATTCTTGAAAAAAGAGAAGAAAATGACTGAAAAATCAGAATTTGAAGATGACAGCTGTGAAAAAGTGTTTGATAAGGAAGGCTCTGAGAGAGTTTGACAAAAAATCAGATAAAAAGGAGGAGAAGAGGATACATATAAAAAAGTTTCTGATGAAGAGTCTGATGAAAAAGAAGATAAAAAAGCCCTCTTGGTGTGGTTCAGTGGTTGAGCCTTAGCCTAAGAATCAAAATGTCACTGGTTGTGGTCTCGATACCCAGTGGGGGCCTTGCAAGAGGTAGCTGATCAATGATTTTTTTCTCTCATTGATGTTTCTATCTCTCTATCCCTCTTCTTCCCCCTCTCTCTCCAAAAATCAATAAAAACATTTTTTTTTTAGAAAAAAGAGAACAAAGAAGATACAGATGAAAAGGGGCTTAAAGATGCTGATGAAAAAGAGGAAGAAGATGATGCAGATACAAAGATGTTTGAATGAATATTCAGAAGAAAAGGAATATAAATAGATGAAAAGGAGGATGAAGAAGGTATATATAAGTGAAGGTAGGGGAGAGTCGGGGTAAGGGAGAAAGATCAATCAAAGGACTTGTGTGCATGCATATAAGCCTAACCAATGGACACAGACAACTGAAGGGTGAGGGCATGAGAGGGGGGGATGAGGCGGGTAAGGGGGGAAAAAGACACATATGTAATACCTCAATCAATAAAGAAATTTAAAAAATAACAAAAAACAAAAAAATGCTTAAGATGGTGAATTTTATGTTATAGTTTACCACAATTAAAAACAAAAATTAAAGTGTAAAAAAAAAAGGAGGTATAGGTGAAAACATGTTCAAAGTAATGATTCTGAGTTGTTTGATAATTCTGATGAGAAAGGGACTGTGAGTGGTTTGGGGAATATACAGAAAGTAGGAGCCCTGTAAAAAGGCAACAGTTTTATCCTTAGTTGTGATGATCATGATATTTAATCCCTTAAACTTGCTTTTGAGGGAAATTCCTCCATCAACATTTTGCATACACTCCAGGGTAATTACTAGTAGTGTTAAGGAACACTACATAGTAATGGGATGCCATCAGATTAATGTATTGACTTTTTCATTGTTACCTTTACTTAACGTTTTAAATATATGTTAATTAGCTAGTCTGTTACAGTTTCATAGTATAAAGCAAGTAAATTGGATACTTGTCTTTTGTCAGATTTGTTAAATGCATGAGGAATATTTTTTAAAGTATTCTGATTGAAGTTTATGACAGTCAAAAATAAAAATAAGTTGCTAATATGCAGAAACTGAAAACTGAGTTAAATTGCAATTGAAATTCTTGCTATTGCTTTATTCCTACTAAGTTCAGTTTTCTAAGGATTTGAAAAAATCCTATGGAAGCCTCCTTGCTTCCAGCTTATACTAACACTTAGGTTGCTATTTCTTCTCTCTAAATCAGAACATGTTACTAAATTTTGAGGGTAAATAGCACTTTGGAGTTTTCCCCTGCCTAGTCCTTGCTAGTTACTTTTATTTGTTTTCCTTCTTATCTTCTTTCCATGAAAATTGCCTATTAAATGTCTAGGAATAAATTTCCTCAGGTCCATCCACAGCTTTCATTACTCAATGTATAGGAAAGGCAATCACAATTCTACTCTTGTGTGTTTGGCCCCGTTAGCACCCCGTTAGAAGTTGGTTTGAGTTGTGGGACCTCTCCCAGAAAAGTGCATGCACTACACAACATTTTGTATACAGTTTTGGGAGGTTCACTGATCCCTTGGAGTTTAAGATGTCGGTCATTGTTCAAACTTCACTTTTATGTTCTTTTTTGTTTTTTGTTCTAGTGTATTACCTAATATGGGCTAAATTGCTTATGCTTTCCAAATTAAATATTGATGAATCGACTTCTGATGTAGCATTAAGAAGTTATTCTCATAGATTAGAAGCACTGAGATAAACTGGATTAGATGCTTTTTCATTAAAAAAATGATAATAGCCAAATAATTATAGGAAGGACATATTTGTAAATCTAATAGCCAAATAATGATGGAAAGGACATATGTGTAAATCTAAGATAAAATTACTACTTCATTTGGTTATCAAACTTACTTCCAAAGCAAAAGGGAACCAATAAAAGGGAGCAGAGAGATTCATCTGCAGAAGTCACTTTTTATCAATATTATACTGCCCAGGGAAATCTATCCCCACACTGTTTTTTATATTAGAAATGATAAAAAACACTTATAGGATTTATAATTTCTATAGGATTCTATAAAGTACAGTTATGTAAACATTATTTATTTATTTATTAAAAGAGCCATTGATTCCAGGTAAATGGTCACAGTAGGACTTAGCAGGATGGTATCAATCAAGTAATACTTGTTTTGTTAATCTAAGAAAATAACATTTCTCATGGCCATTCTAGAAATTATAATTTTAAAATAAATGCTTTGGTTTCTCTTATACTCACCTCATAATTTCTGGTCATTTAAAATTTGTAAAATGTACAAGAAGATTTTGAAACCATATAAAATTTTGTGTTTTTATTGAGCTGCTCTGTGATCTAAATAAGGCAGGTTCAACACCAGATGAATGAGTTAGTCATATTTATTTATTAGCTACTGTGTACAGAGCACATATCAATACTTGAGAGCAGTAAGATCATTTAAATCAGGATTGACATATATTTTCTGTAATGAGTCAAAGAGTAAATATTTTTAGCTCTGTTGTCTACTTAACTCACACTTCATTGCAAAAGTAGCCAACATATAAACAAATGAGTGTGGCTGTTTTCAAATAAAATTTTATTTATAAAAACTGACAGTGGTTGGATTTGGCCTACTTGTCATAGTTTACCAATCCCTGATCTAAATAAACAGAATAGAAACATACTCATCTTTGCAATGCTACAAATGAACTGTGGTTTTTGTTTGTTTGTTTGCTTTGTTTTATTTTTTTCTACCTAGGACTTATTTTCAAAGGATTTTAATCAGCTTGTGCTCCACTGGAGTATCCTATAATTTCTTTTTTTTAAATATATTTTTACTGATTTTTTACAGAGAGGAAGGGAGAGGGATAGAAAGTCAGAAACATCGATGAGAGAGAGACATTGATCAGCCGCCTCCTGCACGCCGCCTACTGGAGTTGTGCCCGCAAGCAAGGTACATGCCCCCGACCACAATCGAACCTGGGATCTTTCAGTCTGCAGGCCAATCCTCTATCCACTGAGCCAAATCGGTCTTGGCATATATCCTATAATTTCATAGTGATTGATAGGACTGTTAAGAGAAATGCATTTGAAAAGTTCTTTAAGAACTCCTCCAATCCCAGCCCATGGCAACATTTTCTTTCTAGATAGGATTAATGAAATACAATCTTTAATGAGATCTATTTTTTATATTCTGCTATAAACTTCAGAAAGAATAAAAATTTTCCTGATGTTTTCTTATACAACCACTTTGTTTTTCATAATTAGCTAATTTAATATTCTAATTAAGCCCCATGAGCCTAGCATTATGACTTTTTTTTTTTGTAGAAAGTCTTGTGACATTTAAAGGGTTTTTAGTATCATTAGGGCATCAATACACAGAAATAAAAATATTACAAGAGAATACAGTGAAGAAAATAACGATATAAATTATAACAAGGAAGTTGATAATTCCATGTGGGAAATCCACTTCACTAAGCAAATGAATTTGTGGATCAAATTAGCAACATCATATATGATCAATAGATACATTCTGACATGATGCACTGATTTATGGAAAAGCCAAGAACTAAAAATTACTAACAAATGTTCTTATTTTGGTGGGTTCTTTATCATGAGTTTTCAGTCACTATCATTCTTTCAAGAAATGGTGAGTTTTAAAAGGAAGACAAGGTTCACTTACAGAGATTTATTCCTTTTCTCATAAATATGAGCTTGTTTTACTTCTAATTTTATTACTAGTTCATGTCTCACATTCTGTGCCAACTACTCAATTGGGAAACAGGTGAAAATTTGGCAAATCTTGACATTTATTCAACAGAATACTGTTTCTTCTTTATAGAAACAAAAAAAGAGTGGGGGATTATTTAAGTTTAGTTATGGAAAAGTGAATAGTTACATTTTTTGTAAACTTGGGGGTGTTTTTTGACTGGAAAATTCATACCTACTGGCCTTATAACTCTTCTACTCAAGTCTTCCTGGAACCCATTCTGCCAAAGTTGTATTGTATATCATTTTTCCTTTCACTGTTTTCTCTGGTGGTCTATGCTTCCCCATGATATGAGCTCCATCTATATAAAGATGAATCCAAATTCTCTCCATTTTTAGCTTTCAAATTTTCCCTGAATTCCCAAATACAATTTTCAGGAGTTAAGTTAATCTAAATAATCACTTCCATCTTTCTCAAAAGATGTAAAGTTGCTTTTCCTGTCTTGATCCTTTAAGATGGACCTACATATTCATCCTGGCTGCTGGTACTCAATTACAGTATTTTCTCTAGAAACTCTCCTTTTTTACTCTTGGCTCACATGGACTTGATCTCTCTCCTAGGACCTAGATTCCCGACTTTATACTCTAGAGGTGACACCTTCATCTGATATTTTGGCGCTCTACTTTGCGGTTGTGTACCCTGACTTCATGCATAATTATCAGTTTTGTGCACTTCCTCAGTTTTTTACTATACCACTGTCTCAATGACAGTCTTGCCTTCCCATTCCAATCCTAAGTACAAGCCTGGAGGTGGAAAATTCTGACAATAATAGCCCCTATGTGTGCAATTCTCCTAAGTTCCCCATCTTGGAATTGTCTTCAGAAAGTTTCTATTCAGAAACATTTGGGTCTGCTCCCTCCCTCTCATTCCATACCCAAGTGGTGTTTCAGTGCTCTCAATTTGGTCTTCATAGTATATTTAACTGCTGGAGGCAAAGACTAACAGTTAACATATAAATGTGAGAAGTCCATCAGAAGACTTTGATATTCAGCAAGGGCTGAGAATCAGCATATTATCTGCTGCTGGCTGAAGGGCTAACCTTGTATTGTTTACCAAACTTTACCATTGAAATGTCTGTTTCCTGTGCTAAAGGGCAAATGTGTTTTCTTGTAAATAAAAAGATATGGGTCCAGAGACTGGAAGAGCCACTCCACTAGAGAGTAAGGCCTCCACTTGGCTTCCCCCATGCCTTCTAAATTTATTTTTTTTTGTCTAGTGTTTCTCTTTTACTCCCCTTCTCCAGATCTTGAGTCCTTGCTGTAAAAGGTTGCAGCACTTAACATTGCTTTCCTCCTTTGAATTCTCATTGCTATCACCTGATGTTCTCACTCCAATAAGTGAAATGGCATCCTGCATAGTTACCCTACTTCCAAGTCTCCACCACTGAAATATCGGATGCATTGTTATTAAAAATATCAGTTTAAAACTTCTTTAGCTTGTCTTAATTGTATTCTATAAAAGACTATGTGGAAAATTAAAACAAAGGAAGAATACTTATTTCCATCAGTCTTCAATGCCTTTACATTGGCCACAGAACAAGACTCAGATACCAATCTGTTTTTATAATTATAATATCTTCTATGTCAATGACTTCAATATGCTCTCTTCTGATTCTAAACAGTTGCCCCTATGTTTCATCTTCCCACAAGCCTGTACCTCCCATCTCTGCCTATTGAAACGTTCCCATCCTCAAGACACAATGTTGGTGTCTCTATCAGAAAGGCTTTGTGATTTTTCAGTTGCAATTAAAATTGTTACCTGAACTGCTTCTCCTATGCTCTTCAAACTTTGTGCATACCCAGCACAAATCACACTCCAACAAGCAGAAAACTTGGCTCCATCACTAGATCATTGTTTTCTTTTATAATAACTCTTATGTCTTTTCCCATGGTCTTTAAGAAAGTGCTGAGCACATCCTAGGTGCTCAATATATATAAGTTAAATATATTAGAATTACAGAACAAATAGAAGTGGAAATGCTATCCTTATTTAAATCTAACAGCCTATCCTCTCTAATCTCCTCTACAACCTTTTATTTCCACAATTGCATTGAACTAGAGAAAAAAAGGCACAAAAAATCACATATTAGTGATTTTTGCTTTTGAGACATATCCCAAAATGATGTCCTGAAAGATTGGCCTATCAAAATGAGCAGATATTAGTAACATAGAGGCAAAGAAAATTTCATTGCTCTTCAAAGATACCAATAGTGGAGCTTTTAGAGAACAGATATTAACTTAGTCTAATTATCCTATATAATAAAAGCTTAATATGCTAGGTTTCTTGTCATCTGGTTGTCCAACTAATCAAAGCATAATATGCTAGTGATATGCTAAGGCTGCTCAATCTCTCACTATGACATGCACCGACCACCAAGGGGCAAAAGCTCCAACTGGTAGGTTAGCTTGTTGTTGAGGTCCTGCAAATCAGGACTGAGCATGATGGGCCAGACATGCCCTGGAGCTCTCCTGTGGTCCCTCCTCAGCTGGCCAACCTCCCGTGTCCCTCCCTACCAGTGATCATGCATAGGTAGGGTCCTTTTGCTTGGTCTGCACCCTCTTGTAATGTGGAACCTCTCAGAGGAGGTCAGAGAGCCTATTTCGGCCTGATTCAGGCCTTTAGTTTATCTTATAAGGAAGAAAATTATTCATAGCCATTATGTTTAGGATGTCACCAGATCACCCTGACATTCATTCCAAAGAGATTTCTGGAGTGTTTGAGGGCTGTAAATAAACCATGCCCCACCTGAGTTACCATGACTTTGTTTAAACCTGACAAAAATTGTTATTTTATTTATTGGTTTTGTGCAGAAACTTTAATGGGTCAGGAAAATTTTTGAAAATAAGTTTTGCTTATAATTGCTTTGATTTAGAAATTAAGAAAACCCACATTTATTTTTGTTTAGTAGATAGAATTACATGTAACTTTTAGAATTCAGAATATTTATTCAGCAAGAAGAATTTAAATGACCATGAATAATTTCTAGAACTAAAAAAAAAATTCTAAAAATATTATTACTTCTTAAAATTTTTCATTCTGAAAGTATAGTGATATTTGTCACTCATGTTAAGTCCGGAACGCAAGCCGCACTTACAGAGCACCAAGAGACGATCTCATATAAAAACAAAGGGGTTTATTCAGACCAGCATGCTGGGGCTCACAACATACTCTGAAAGCAGAGCAGAGGCTGAGAGCCCTGGGCCTTTGTTACATGACCGTTTTATACTGGGGGTCGGGGGGTGGAGAGCTGTTTGAATTACTGAGTTGGCCT
>PVJN01048369.1:0-15636 GCA_004026805.1 Lasiurus borealis
TGGAGCACGCCCGGGCCACGTGTATGCGCCAGAAGTACCACCGAGACTGCCAGGCCGCCGTCAACCGCCAGATCAACCTGGAGCTGCAGGCGGCCTGCGCGTACTCGTCGCTCGCCTTCTACTTCCAGGGCCGAGAGGCGGCGCTGCGGCACCTGGGCCCGTTCTTCCGCCGCCGCTCGCTCAAGAAGCGGGAGCAGGCGGAGCGCCTCATGTGGCTGCAGAACCAGCGCGGCGGCCGCGTGCTCCTGGAGGACGCGCACCGCGCCCAGCAGGAGGGCTGGGCCGGCAGCCTGGCGGCCATGGAGTCCGCCCTGGTCCTCGCCAAGAGGGTGAACCACAGCCTGCTCAGCCTGCACGGCCTGGCCGTGCACCGGAGGGACACCCACCTCTGCGAGTTCCTGGAGAGCCACTGCCTGGAGGAGCAGGCCACCTTCCTCAAGCAGCTGGGGGACCACCTCGCCCAGGTGCGCCAGCTGGCAGCCTCGGAGGCCGGCCTGGCCGAGTACCTCTTCGACGCGCTCACCCTGGACGCCGCCGCCAAGAAGACCTAGGCCCGCGCCGCCTGCCCGACCGCCACGGGGGCCTCCCCTGGCTCCGGGCCGTTCCCTGGCCAACCGGCCCCTTAAGCTGATACGTTCCGGCGTTACCATGTCTTCCAATAAAGTTATTGGTTCTTAAGTGAACGCAGGTCTTCCTTTGGCTCATGTGTGCAAAACCCTCACCTTTTAGGATTTAAAACAGGCGTCCAGGGTCCCCAACCATGAGCAAGGAGGTGCAGCTCGGGGCCCTGGGTGGGGGGAGGGAAGAGGGATTCCCTGGGACCCTGGGTGGAGGGAGGGGAGAGGGATCCTGGGCGCCCTGGATGGAGGGAGGGGAGAGGGATCCTGGGGGCCGTGAGGGAGGCAGGAGAGAGGGATTCATAGGACCCTGGGTGGAGGAGGAGAGATTCCATGGGGCCCAGCAGGAGGGAGGGAAGAGGGATTCCTTGGGGCCCTGAATGGAGGGAAGAGGGAGGTGTTCCTTGGGGCTCTGGATGGAGCAGGAGGGATTCCATGGGACCCTATGGATGGTAGATGTAGATATTCCTTGGGGCCTTGGATGGAAACAGGGATTCAATAGGATCCTGATGGAGGAGGAGGGATTTCGTGGGTCCTTGAATGGAGGAGGAGAAGGGATTCAATAGGACCCTGATGGAGGAGGAGGGATTCCGTGGGGCCCCGAATGGAAGGTAGATGGAGGTGTTCCTTGAGGTCCTGGATGAAAGGAGAAGAAATTCAATAGGACCCCGATGGAGCAGGAGGGATTCCATGGGGCTCTGATGGAGGATGGAGGTGTTCCTTGGGGCCTTGGATGGAAGGAGGAGGGATTCAATAGGTCCCTGATGGAGGAGGAGGGATTCCAGGGGGCGTTGGATGGAGGGTAGATGGAGGTATTCCTTGGGGCCTTGGATGGAAGTAGGAGGAGGGATCCTGTGGGACCCTGAATGGACAGAAGATGGGGGTATTCCTTGGGGCCCTGGATTGAGGAGGAGGGATCCACTGGGCCCTGATGGAGCAGGAGGGATTCCATGGGACTCTGATGGACGATGCAGCTATTTCTTGGGCCTTGGATGGAAGGAGGAGGGATTCAATAGGACCCCGATGGAGGAGGAGGGATTCCGTGGGGCCTTGAATGGAGGGAGGGAAGTGATCATCCTTGGGGTCCTGATGGAGGGAGGAGGGATTCTGAGGCGTCTGGGCAAACACAAAATTAATATACCCCTTACCAACAATGCATATGGGGGTGCAGACAGGGGGGTGTTCTCGGGCCCTGTGAATGGGGATGAGTGTTCCCGCTACAAGTATAAAACCTACCCCTAAAATCACAGGTGTGCTCGCCTCTGGAGAATGGGTGAGCGGAATAGGACGGGGCAGGGATCCAAATAAAGGATTCCTATATGCAACCTACGTTTTTTAGCTTACTAACATATGCCAATAGTAATATGTGTTCCCCTCCGGGGAGCAGGATGGAGACCCCTTACTCTAGGAACACAGTAAACGGAGTTGCAGCACCGCAGAGGCCCGTGGTCAGCTGGGAGAGGGAAGAGCCTCCCTGTGAAGAGCAGGGGTGTTACCCTGATCGGATCGAACGCTCCCCACTCCCACCTACAGAGGACCCTAAGCATCTGTTCATCTGAGCATCTTAATCCCCCAAACTACCCTCCAAGGCAGTGAAGGACTTAAGACAATGCCAGACCTGCCGAGAAGGGAAACCACAGGACACCTTTCCTAGAAGGGAAGACACTCGTGTTCCAATGTCAGAAAGACTGTGTTTCTGTGGGTAGCGGGAGTGTCCCTCTCCTCCCCGTGAGCTCCAGGCCACGTGTCCCCAAATGAGAAAGCACCTGGACAACCGACCCCCTCCACTCTCCCATTTGGGGCAAAACCTTAGCGGTGACCCGGACATCACAGTTCCAGATCAGACCCATGCTAATTAATTACCTAGGCTAATCAAGTGAGCTCTTTATTCATAAAGACAAATGAACAAGGTTTGCCAGATGCAGGAGGAAGGTAAAACAGAAGCTCACAATAAACACACATAACTATTTCACTTGGGCAGAAACTCACAAAATAAGGAAATAAAAGAGAATTTTACCAAAATGTCAAATTCATACTTTCAGAATTTTAAGGGGAGAAAATGGATTGTTTAAAATTAAAAAAAAAATGTCTACTATAGAAGGAAACAATTGGAGGGCAGATAAAGTTCTCGCAAGATAGAAATACTATTGCAACATTTAAAACATTAAATGCCTGGTACTGAGGGGAGAGTCTCCCTGTCTCCCACCGGCCGTGATGGAACCGGGAACACCCAGAAGGGGCGCGGCCAGCTCGGCCCCCCTCAGGCCCCCCCACTGCCCCCTCCACAGTGGATCCTCTCTCCCAGCCCCCCCCCCCTCCCAGCGGTCAGGGGTAAAGGTCACTCCCTCTTTCGGTCCCGCCTCAGAGCCAGCTGTCAGTTGCCAGCAGCCTAACACCTGGGAAACCCTGCCCCCCGGGGACATTTTGAGGTCCCCGCCGCCGCCGCCACAGCTGCTGACTGGGCTTTTGGCTTCCCTGCTCCACCGCCATGGGAATGGCCCGTCCGTCCCCGGAGAAGCCACCGCCTTCGCCCCCCGCGCCGCTGCCCACCGCGCGGCCTGCCCCTCAGCCCTCGCCATGAGGCTCTGTGGACCCACCTGGCTGGAGGGCCGCCCCGGAGAACCCGTTACCCCTGCTCCCAGCCCCAGCCCCTGCGCCTCCCGTGCCTCCAGCCCTGCCTCCGCCAGTGGGGGTGCAGGGGCCCCTCTCCCTCCCAAGGGCGCCAGCATTACCGCGCCCACTGCGGGGCCCCATCCACAAGCACATCCACCCGGAGCCGCGCGCCTCCTGCGTGCGCACGGCCCTCGCCTTCTATTTGGGCCGCCAGGACCGGGCCTGGCAGCGCCTCCCGCCTTCTTCCCGTGGCGTCCGGGGCGGAGTGGGGCCAGCCCAGGCCTGGATGGGACTGCAGAACCAGCGCGGGGGGCGCATCCGCCTGCGGGACGTCCGTCCGGAGGCCTGGCCGCAGCCAGCGGGAGAGCGGCCCGAAGGCCGTGAACACCGCCTGGCAGGTGGAGAGGAGGGTGAACCAGGGCCTGCTCTGTCCGCACCAGCCGGCCGCCAGCGAGAACGACGCCCACCTGTGCGCCTTCCTGGAGCACCACTCCCTGCGCCTGGAGGTGAAGGTCATCTGCACAGCGGGAGCCAGCATCCGCCACCTGCGCCAGCTGGGAGCCCGGCATCCGGCCTGGCAGAGTACCTCTTCAACTCGGTCCCCCTGAAAGCCAGCAAGAACTGAGCCTGGACTGCAGGGCTCATAGCCATGGGGAGACCTCCCCTGGCCTGGCCACCGAGCCCAGCACGCCTAGTGCCCTTGCAAAACACTTAAGTTTATATGGCCAAGTGTTACCATTTCTTCCAATAAGGTTATTGGTTCTTAAGTGAATACTGGTCTTCCTTTGACTCATGTGTGCAAAACCCTCACCTTTTTAAGATGTAAAACAGGCATCCAGGAGTCTCCAACCATGCCGCAGTGAGGTGCAGCTCGGGACCCTGGGTAGAGGAGGAGGGATTCCGTGGGACCCTGGATGGAGGGAGGAAAGAGGTACTCCCTGGGTTCCTGCATGGACAGAGGAGGAGGGGTTCCATGGAACCCTGGGTGGAGGGAGGGGAGAGGGATTCTGTGGGACCCTGGATGGAGGAAGGAGGTATTCCATGGAACCCTTGATGGAGGAAGAAGGTATTACATGGAACCCTGGATTGAGGGAGAAAGGAGGTATTCTGTGGGACCCCGGATGGTAGGAGGAAATATTTTTTGGGACCCTGAATGGATGGAGGGAGGAAATATTATTTGGGACCCTGAATGTAGGAAGGGAGGAGGTATTCCTTGGGACAAGGCAACAGTGAGTATGGAAATGAGCCTTAGACTGGTTTTCCCACAGACAGGGGTGTGACTTCCAAGTCACCAGTGACTGGCATGCAAATAGCAGTTACAAAGCATTTACTTATGTATGTTTACTTTCATTTGTATTAT
Organism: Lasiurus borealis; assembly: GCA_004026805.1. Taxonomy (NCBI): domain Eukaryota; kingdom Metazoa; phylum Chordata; class Mammalia; order Chiroptera; family Vespertilionidae; genus Lasiurus; species Lasiurus borealis. Next base: position 4,591 of record PVJN01048369.1, read on the forward strand.
ATGTGTATAGATAGATATTCGGCAGCAGAGTTCATTTTGAATCTCCTGAGTAGATTTTGAATGTCTGCTTAGGAAAATACCCTTTTTTTAAAAAAAAAAATTCTTTATTGATTATGGTGTTACATATGTGTCCTTATTTCCCCATTACCATCCTATCCCTCCCCCCTCATTCCCTCAGCCTCTGGTGTCTGTGTCCATTGATTAGGCTTATATGCATGCATACAAGTCATTTGGTTGATCTCTCGCCTTTACTCCCACACTCCCCTACCTACCTTCTGAGATTTAATGGTCTGATCAATATATTTTTGTTCCTCAGTTGATGTTGTTCATTATATTCCATAAATGAGTAAGATCATGTGATATTTATCTTTTTCCACCTGACTCATTTCACTTAGCATAATGCTCTCCAGTTCCATCGATGTTGTTGCAAATGGTAAGAACTCTTTTTTTTACTGAAGCATAGTATTCCATTGTGTAGATGTACCACAGTTTTTTAATCCGCTCATCTGCTGATGGGCATTTAAGCTATTTCCAAATCTTAGCTATGGTTAATTGTGCTGCTATGAACATAAGGGTGCATATGTCCTTTCTAATTAGCGTTGCTAGTTTCTAGTTATATTTTCCTAGAAGTGGGATCATTGGGTCAAATGGGAGTTCCATTTTTACTTTTTTGAGGAAACGCCATACTGTTCTCCACAGTGGCTGCCCAATCTGTATTCCCACTAGCAGTGCACAAGGGTTCCTTTTTCTCTACATCCTTGCCAGCACTTGTCTTTGTTGATTTGTTGATGATAGCCATTCTGACAAGTGTGAGATGGTACTGCATTGCTATTTTGATTTGCATTTCTCAGATGATTAGTGACTTTGGTCATGTTTTTATATGTCTCTTGGCCTTCCTTCTAAAAGTATCTATTTAGGTCCAGTGCCTATTTTTTTTATTGGGTTGTTTATGTTCCTTTTGTTGAGTTGTATGAGTTCCCTGTAGATGTTGGAGATTAAGCCCTTATTGGTGATAACATTTGCAAATATGTTCTCGCATACAGTGGACTTTCTTGTTGTTCTGTTGATGGTTTCTTTTGCTGTGCAAAAGCTTTTAATTTTGATTTAGTCCCACTTGTTTATTTTTTCTTTAGTTTCCATTGCTCTGGAGCAGTATCAGTGGACAAATTGTTTTGGCATATGTCTGAGATTTCGCTGCCTATGGATTCCTCTAGTATTTTTATGGTTTCTTGTCTTATGTTTAAGTCTTTATCCATTTTGTTTATTTTTGTGTATGGCTTAAATTGATGGTCTAGTTTCATTTTTATGGATACGTCTTTCCAATTTTCCCAACACCATTTATTGAAGAGACAGTCTTGATTCCATTGTATGTTCATGCCTCCTTTGTCAAATATTAATTGAGCATAGTGGCTTGAGTCAATTTCTGGGTTCTCTATTCTATTCCATTGGTCTATATGCCTGTTCTTGTGCCAGTACCAGGCTGTTTTGTGAATAGTGGCTTTGTAATATAGCTTAATATCTGGTATTGAGATCCACCCTACTTTGTTCTTCTTTCTCAGGATTGCTGCAACTATTCAGGGTCTATTTTATTCCAGATGAATATTTGTAAAGTTTGTCGTAGGTCTGCAAAATATGCCATTGGTGTTTTAATGAAAGTTCATTAAATCTATAGATTGCTTTGGGTAATATGGACATTTTAATGATGTTGATTCTACCAATCCATGAACATTGTATACTTTTCCATCTGTTTATGTCTTTATGTCTTTTTTCAGTGTCCTATAGTTTTCCGCATATAGGTCTTTTACCTCCTTAGTTACTTTATTCCTAGGATTCTTAATTTTTTTGGTGTGATGGTAAATGGGATTGCTTTTTTAGTCTCTCTTTCTGTAAGTTCATTGTTGGTGTATAGAAATGCCAAAGATTTCTTTGCATCAAATTTGTATCCTGCTATATTACCGAATTCATTTATTAACTCTAATAATTTTTTGATGGAGTCTTTAGGCTTTTCTATGTACAGTATCATGTCATCTGCAAATAAGGACAGTTTTACTTCTTTTCCAATTTTGATGCCTTTTATTTCTTCTTCTTGTCTGATCATAATGGCTAGTACTTCTAGTATTATATTGAACAGAAGTGGTTAGAGTGGGCATCCCTGTCTTATTCCTGTTCTTAGGGGAAATAGTTTTAGTTTTTGCCCACTGAGTATGATGTTAGCTGTGGAGTTGTCATATATGGCTTTTATGATGTTGTATGATCCTTCTATTCCCACCTTGATGAGAGTTTTTATGAATAAATAATGTTATATTTTGTTAAATGCTTTTTCTGCATCAATTGATATGACTATGTGGTTTTTATGTCTCATTTGTTTATGTGATGTATCATGTTTATTGACTTGTGGATATTGTACCGTCCTTGCATCCTTGGGATAAATCCTACTTGGTCATGGTGTATGATCTTTCTGAATGTACTACTGAATTCTATTTGCTAGAACTTTGTTTTAGATATTGGCATCTATGTTCATGATAGATATTGCCTGTAATTCTCTTTCATTGTGTTGTCTTTATCAGGTTTTGGTATTATGGTGATGCTGGCTTTATAGAATGACCCTGGAAGTGTTCATTACTCTTGTATTTTTTGGAATAATCTTAGGAGGATAGGTTTTTACCATGAATATTTGGTAAAACTCCCCTGTGAAGCTGTCTGGCCCCAGTCTTTTGTTGTTTGGAAGCTTTTTGATGACTGCTTAAATTTCTTCCATAGTTATCAGCCTACTGAGATTTTTAGATTCTTCCTGAGTGAAATTTGGAAAGTTGTATTTTTCTAGGAATATGTCCATTTTCTCCAAGTTGTCTAGTTTGTTGGAAGAGAGTTGTTCATACTATATTTTTTAATCCATTGTATTTCTGTGTGATCAGCTGTTATTTTGCCTCTTTCATTTCTGATTTTATTTATTTAGGTCCTCTCTCTTTGCTTCTTGGGGAGCCTGGCTAGAGGTTCATCAATTTTGTTTTTCCTTTCAAAGGACCAGCTATTGGTTTCATTGATCTTTTGTATTTTTGTTGTTGTTGTTGTTGTTTTCTATGTAATTTATTGCAGCTGTGATCTTTATTATCTCCTTCCTTCCACTCATTCTGGGCTTTTCTTGTTTCTCTCTATTTCTTTGAGTTGTAGTGTTACAAGATTTATTAGCATTTTTTTCTTGTGTTTTGAGGGAGGCCTCTAGCTCTGTGTACTTCCCTCTCAGATTTCATTTCATTGTGTCTTATAGATTTTGTATTGTTGTGTTTTTATTGTCATTAGTTTCCAGGATGTTTTTAATTTATTATTTGATCTCTTTGGTAACCCAATCACTATTTGATAGCATGCTATTCAGCTTCCAAGTGTTTGAATTTTGGGGGCTGTTTTTATTGTTGTTTATTTCTAATATTATGCCATTGTGGTCTGAGAGAATGCTTGATATGATTTCAATCTTTTTGAATTTGAGGAGACTTTACTTGTGACCCAATATGTGGTCTATTTTTGAAAATGTCCCATGTGCACTTGAGAAGAACGTATATTCCATGGCTTTAGGGTGAAATGTTCTGAAGATGTCAATTAAGTCCCTCTGATCTAGTGAGTTATTTAGGATTACTGTTTTTGTGCTGATTTTTTCGTCTAGAGGATTTATCCAGTTATGTCATTGGTGTATTGAAGTCCCCTACTATGATTGTATTGTTGTCACTCTCTCTCCCTTGATATCTTCCAGAAGGTTTGTTTTTTTTTTATGCATTTGGGTGCTTCTGCATTGGGTGCATATATGTTTATCAGGGTTATATCCTCTTGTTGTATCAGTCCCTTTGGTATTATGAAATGGCTTTCCATATCTCTTGTTATGGCCTTCACTTTAAGATGTATTTTGTCAGTTATAAGTATTGCTACCCCAACTTATTTTTTCATTTCCATTTGTCTGAAATATATTTTTCCATCCCTTCACTATCACTCTGTGTGAGTCCTTTGTTCTAAGGTGGGTCTTTTGTAGACAGCATATGTATGGGTCGTGGTTTTTAATCCATTCACTCACTTGATGTCTTTTGATTGGAGCATTTAGTTCTTTTATGTTTAAAGTTATCATTGAAAGGTAATTGTTTGTAGCCATTTTTAATTTTTTGCCTGTGTTCTTTCTTACTTTTTTATTTCTTCTTTTTACACCAGACCCTTTAGCATTTCTTGCATTGCTGGCTTGATAGTGATAAATTCCCTTAGCCTTTTTTTGTCAGTGAAGCTTCTTATTTCCCCTTCAATTTTGAATGACAGCCTTGCTGGATAGAGTATTCTTGGATTCAGTCCCTTGCTTTGCATCACTTTGTAAATTTCTTTCCATTCTTTTCTGATCTGATGTGTTTCTGTTGAGAAATCATTTGACAATCTAATGGGAGCTCCATTGTATGTAACTTTCTGTCTCTCTTGTAGCCCTTAGCATTTTCTCTGATTAGCCATCATAATTATGATGTGTCTTGGTGTGAGTTTTTTCGAATCCATCTTGTTTGGGACTCTCTGAGCTTATGTTACTTTTTTCCCCCTACCTCAGGAAAGTTTTCTGACATTATTTCTTCAAATAGGTGTTCTAAACCTTGTTCCTCTTCCTGTTGTTCTGGCACCCAATTATTCATATGTTACTTTGTTTCATGTTGTCCCATAGCTCCCTTAGGCTGTCCTCCTGTCTTTTAATTTTTTCTCCAATTGCAGTTCCGTTTGGGTGTGCTTTGCTTCCCTGTCTTCTAATTCGCTAATTCGGTCCTCTGCATCTCCTAGTCTACTGTTGAAACTTTCCATGGTGTTTTTTATTGCAGCTGTATCACTCTTCATTTATTCTTGATTCTTACATAAGTTATTTATTCTTTTATCCATTTCTTCTTTATTCTTACATAAGTTGTTGATTTTTTCCTCCATTAAGTATATGAACTCTGTGACCCTTATTCTGAATCATTTTTCTAACACATTGCTTGCCTCTGTTTCCCTTAGCTGCTTTTCTGGCAATTCCTCCTGTTCTTTCTTGTGGTGGTCTCTTTCTCTAACCATTTTTGGTCTCACTGATTGATCTAGATGTACAATTGTGCAGGGACTGCTACTTGGGCAGCAGTGTCTCCTCAGTTTGCAGTTGTTCCTCAGGTGGTCACTGAAGTGGCTGCTCCTTAGTTGGTAGTGGCTCCTCCAGTGGGTGCTATTCGCAGCAATGGTGTCTCCTCTGACTGGTGGGGAAGGCTGCTCTCACAGCTGCTGCTCCTTGGCTGGGGGTGGGCTGCATGCATGGCTGCTGCTCCTCGGACAGGGGTGGACTGCTCACGTGGCTGCTGCTCCACAGATCAGGGCTGGCTGCATGCTGATGCTGTTCCTCAGATGGGGTGGACTTCTCGTGAGGCTGCCGCTTCTTGGACAGGGTCAGGTTGCTTGCCAGGCTGGTGCTCCTCATATGGTGGAGGCTCCTTGAGCAGCTGCTGCTCCTCGGATGGGGGACGGAATGATTGCTTGGCTGTTGCTCCTCAGGTGGGAGTGAGCTGCATGTGCGGCTGCTGCTTCTCGGATGGGGGTGGGCTGCTCACCCAGCTGCTGCTCATCAGACAGGCGCAGGTTGTGTGGGGCTGCTGCTCTGTGGACCAGTGCAGACAATGCAGGACTTCGGCTCCTCGGACGTCTGCTCACGTGGCTGCTGCCCCTTGGACTAGTATGAGCTGTGCATGACTGCCCCTCCTTGCATGTGGGTGGTCTGCTCATTTGGCTGCTGCTCCTTGGTCTGGAGTGGGCTTCTTGGATGGCTTCTCCTCCTCAATTTTGACTGAGTTTTTCGTGGCTCTGCTGTCCCATGTACAGGGCTGGGCTGCTCACTCAGCTGCTGCTCCTTGAACAGGGGATGGGTTGCTTGTGTGGCTGCTGCTCTTTGGGTGAGAGTGAGCTGCGTGTGCAGCCGCTTCTCCTTGGCTGAGGGTGAGCTGCTCAGCCAGCTGTTGCTCGTCAGACTGGTGAAGACTGCATGTGGCTACTGCTCCTTGGATGTGGACAGTACTTAAGAGTTGAGAGAAAGGCTGCTAAATAGCTTATATTCTTAAGCTGCCTCTCTACCTATGTATTTATTATTTTCACCAGCAGCAGAATTCTTCACTTTCATTTTCCAGACTAGATTGCTGAATTTTGGTCAGTAATACACCATTGAGTCAAAAGCAGTCTGTTACTGTATTTTGGGGATAAAATGCTGAATTTCCTAAAAATTTAGACATTTATGAGGGGAAAAAAACCCCACAAGGTATATATGTTATAAAGCACTTTATTAATAAAGTCTTGTATTATTAAATGAATATATAATATATTGTATATCAAATGTAATTGAAAACTAAAAAAAAAATATTTTTAAAAAGAATATACAGCCCTTGCTGGTTTGGCTCAGTGAATAGAGTATCAGCCTGCAGACTGAAGGATCTCGGGTTCAATTCCTGTCAAGGGCACATGCCTGGGTTGTGGCTCAATCCCCAGTACGAGGCATCCTGAGGGCAGCCAATTAATGATTCTCTCTCATCATTGATATTTCTATCTCCCTCACCTTTCCTCTTTGAAATCAATAAAAATATTTTAAAAAAGAATACACAAAATATAATAATGAATGCTTCAGTTAAAGAATCAATGAGATCATTATATCTGACCTAATAATAGACAAACATGTAAATTGACCAGACCTCCACTATGCCCACAGCCAATCAGGAGTGAATATGCAAATTAAATCAACACAGATGGAGGGTTAATTTGCATATGTAGGCACAGAGCTGCTGAGCGGTATGGGATGCCTGCTATGAGGGGGGGGGGGTGGAGGGAGCTACAGGAGCAGTGCTCTGTCCAGGAGAGAGGACTTGCCGTCTCCTGGTGGCCCACGAGTGAAGTCAGGGGAAGGAAGGTGTATTCTTGCATGACTACTGTGCAACAGGCTTCAGTATATATATAATGAATAATGTGCTTAATGTGCAGCATCTTACACTGCCAACTTTTTCCTTCAATAGAGCATCAATATCATTACCTACATAATTATTGAATTTTGAATGAATATCCAATTGCAATGCATTTCATTTTGGATTCAATAGAGGACCTATCAAGTTTCTCTCCAGATCTAAAATACATAATGCAATTCTATAATTGAAACTGCACTGATCTCAAACAATGGTTGGTGTGTGGTAATTTATAAAGATGAACTATTGCAGATATTTTATTTAAGTGTGTACCCATAAGTAACTCGCAGGTATCAGTTCTCATTACTTCTCCAATTAATTTAATAAAATACCTATTTTATTTCCAGGCAGATATCAACATAATACAAAACTATTATTTTCTCAATGTGGAAAATATTCTACCATTTTAGTAAACTATTACATTATGCTGGAAAATAACAGTATTTGAGTTCATTTCATCTTATTAACCACAATTTGTATTTGTCTATTCACTGACTGCTTAATTCAATTCAACAAGTATTTATTCTTTTGTTTTAAACAAGATAGTTTTTTAAATTAAACTTGAAATTCAATAGTACATTAATCTTAGGTGTACAGCATAGTGGTTGGACATTTATATAATTTACAAAATCTAGTACCCACCTGAAACCTATGTAATTATTACAGTATAATTGACTATATTCTGAATGCTGTACTTTATATCTACATCACTGTTTTGTAACTGTCAGTTTGTATACTTCTTAACCGCTTCATCTTTTTCACCCAGTCTCCCAAACCCCCACCCATCTGGTGACCATTAGTTTGTCCTCTGTATCCGTTAGTTTTTCATCTGTTTATTTTGATTTTTAGATTCCATATATAAGTAAAATTATATATATATATGTGTGTGTGTGTGTGTGTGTGTGTGTGAATTTGACTTACTTCACTTAGTATAATGTCCTCTAGGTCAGTATTTGGCAAACTGCGGCTTACCAGCCACATGCGCTTCACTATCCGTGGTTTGCTGCTCTGTTGACTAATGAGTTTGCTGACCACTGACCTAGACTCTAGATTCCAATAATTACTGGCTGTTGTTGTTCCTTAAGACTAAGCCCCTATCCCAGTGGTTGGTAAACTTATTAATCAACAGAGTGGCAAACTGCGGCTCATGAGCCACATGTGGCTTGTGAGCCGCAGTGTGCCAACCACTGCTCTAGATCCATCCATGATGTTCAAATTATGAAATTTCATTTTTTATGACTGAGTAGTATTCCCCTATGTGTGTGCACCCCTTCATCTTCATCCAATCATATATTGATGGACACTCAGGATGCTTCCATATCTTGGCTGTTGTAAATAATGTTGAAAGAAACATAATGGTGAATATTTCTTTATGTATTAAGGTTTTGGATTTCTTTGAGTAAATACCCAGAAGTGGGATTGATGGGTCATATGGTATTTCTATTTTTCAATGTTTTGAGAAACCTCCATACTGTCTTCCATGACATGAACCAATTTGCAATCCCATCAACAATGCATGAGTGTTCTATTTTATTCAGATCCTCACCAACACTTGTTAGCTGATTTAATAGCCATTCTGTGAGGTGTTATCTCATTATGGTTTTAATTTGCATTTGTCTGATAACTAGAGGCCCAATGTAAAAAATTCATGCAAGAGTAGGCCTTCCTTCCCCAGTTGCTGGCACCATCTTCCCTCTGGCACCAGGGACCCAGGTTTCCCTCAGAACCTTGGCTTTGTCCATAAAATTGTCCAGAAGGATGTCTGGTCTAATTAGCATATTATGCTTTTATTATTATAGATTAGTGACATTGAACATCTTATTATATGTATATTGACCATATGTATGTCCTCTTCTGCCCATTTTTAATTGAATTTTTTTTTTAATGCTAAGTTTTTTGAGTTCTTTATATATTTTGGATATTATCCCCTTAAGGGGTATATCATAGGCAAATATCTTCTTCCATTTAGTAAGTTGTCCTTTCATTTTGTTCCTGATTTTCTTTGTTGTGAAAAAATACTTTTAGTATGATGTGGTCCCATTAGTTTAAATTTTTTATTTTGTTCCCCTTGCCTGAGAATTCGTATCCAAATATATATATATATATATATATATATATATATATATATATATATGTGTGTGTGTGTGTGTATGTATATATCTATCTATGTATATATATATATACATAGATAGATATATACATATATATATATATATATATATATATATATATATGCCAAGTGACTGAAACAACCAGTTGCTATGACATGCAATGTGGCTGGCCAGAGATGGTGCTGACCACTCAACCTCTCACATTCTCACATTACCTGATTGGGATGGGCCAGCCAGATCCCACCCATGCACGAATTCATGCACTGGGACTCTAGTATATACAGTAAATAAGTAAGAACAATGTCAAAAAGTTTACTGCCTAGCTTTCTTCTAGGAGTTTTATTATATAGAGAGTAAGAAAATGGTCTAGTATCATTTTTTAATGTTTTTGTCCAGATAATTGATTAGACTGTGCTTATCCCATTGTACATTCTTCCCTCCTTTGCCATAGATTAATTGCCCATATAGGTGTGAGTTTGTTTCTGGGTTATTCTGTTCAATTGATCTACACATCTTATGCAAGTACATGCTGTTTTGATTACTATGGCCTTGTAGAATAGTTTTATATCTGGTATCATGACACCTCCAACTTTGTTCTTCTTTCTCAAGACTGCAGTGTCTATTTGGGGTCTTTGTGTTTCCATATCAATTTTTGGATTATTTGTTCCAGTTCTATGATAAATGCCATTGGTATTTTGATATTAATTGTGTTGAATCTATATATTTCTTTTGGTACTATGAACATTTTTTACATTATTTGTTCCTATCCATAAGAAACAGTATATGCTTTCATTTATTTGCTTCCTCTTCAATTTCTTTCTTCAGAGTCTTATCATATTCAGACATTTTACCTCTTTGGTTAAATATACCGCTAGTTATTTTTGATGAAATTGTAAATGGGGTCTTTTCTTAATTTCTTTTCTGATGTTTCATTATTGGTACATAAAAATGCTATGAATTTCTGAATATTGATTTTTTTATCCTGCAACTTTACTGAATTGATTTAGAGTTCTAATAGTTTTCTTATGTAATCTTTAGGATGTCAGTGTTGAGATCATTAAAACTGTCTAAATTGGGGCGCAGACAGGGCAGAAGGAATGTGTTTCTAGGCTGTGATGAAGATTGAGAAGTGAGACCAAATAAAGGGAGTGAAGAGCAAGTTCAAAAAGAGTGAAAGATGGAGAGGCGGAAGGAGTCGGTGAGATTTTGGAGGCCATGCTCTGCTGACAGAGAAGTGTGAGCTTGATGATGAATAGGAAAAAAGTGGAGATCACTGGAGTAACAAGGCCAGGAACTGAGAGAGGAGGTTATCAGAAGTATCATCAGCATCAACATGGACTTTTCTCTGTATATGTAGGTGGTCTGCTTTGTGTTGTGGATTCCATCTGCAGGATAGCAATACCTTAAAATAATAAAAATATAATAATTACACTTCCATGGCACTTTAAATGTGATATCACGGTGGACAGTTTATCTTACTTTCATGTCCACATAGAGCCCTTTCTTAGTATAATTGCATAATCCATTCAAATATTTTCCCATCTATGGCATCACATCTTAAGACTTTGAAAGATGAAGAGGTCAAGGTGCTAGATATTAAGGTGGTAAGATATTTATATAATTGAAAATTTTGATTATGAGCATGTCTCATAGATTTGAGCAAAGTCAGTTTACCAATTTGAAGTGTGCTTGTTAAAAATATACATAATTCAGTAGATTTGGAGCCTGAGGGCAGTAAGAACATAGGGAACATATAAAATATACTGAGTGGGAAGATTATTATGATTTCTGAATGCAAAGTAATGTGGTCACTCAGTGTATATCCTATATAATAAAAGGCTAATATGCAAATTGTCCCCTTGACTAGGAGTTTGACCAGCAGGCATGCTGGCCAACCACCCATGTCCCCTCCCCCTGGCCAGGCTAGCCGGACCCCATCCATGCATGAGTTCATGCACTGGGCCTCT
>PVJN01048370.1:0-15636 GCA_004026805.1 Lasiurus borealis
AGATAAACAACTTGGAGACCAAAGAAACAATTCAAAAGATCAACAAAACCAAGAGCTGGTTCTTTGAAAGGATAAACAAGATTGATGGACCTCTAACCAGGCTCACCAAGAAGTAAAGAGAGAAGACCCAAATATACAAAATCAGAAATGAAAGAGGAGAAATAACAACAGACCCTGCGGAAATACTAAGGATTCTTAAAAAATACTATGAACAACTCTATTCCAACAAATTGGACAACTTGCAAGAAATGGAAATTTTCCTAGAAAAATATAACTTTCCAAAACTCAACGAGGAGGAATCTAAACATCTCAATAGTTCAATAACTATGGAAGAAATTGAAGCAGTCATCAAAAAGCTTCCAGCAAATAAAAGCCCAGGACCAGATGGCTACATAGGAGAGTTTTACCAAACATTCAAGGAAGAATTAAAACCTATCCTCCTCAGACTATTCAAAAACATTCAAGAAGAAGGAACACTTCCAAACACCTTCTATGAAGCCAGCATCACCCGAATACCAAAACCAGATAAAGACCACACAATGAAAGAGAATTATAGGCCAATATATCTCATGAACATAGATGCCAAAATCCTCAACAAAATTCTAGCAAATCGGATCCAGCGGTACATCAGAAAGATCATACACCATGTACAAATAGGATTTATCCCTGGAATGCAGGGATGGTACAATATCCGCAAATCAATAAATGTGATACATCACATCAACAAATTGAGAGATAAAAATCACATAGTCATATTAATTGATGCAGAAAAAGCATTTGACAAAATCCAAAACCCTTTCTTGATAAAAACTCTCAGCAAAGTGGGAGTAGAAGGATCATACCTCAACATCATAAAAGCCACATATGATAAACCCACAGCCAACATCATACTCAATGGGCGAAAACTAAAACCATTTCCCCTAAGAACAGGAACAAGACAGGGATGCCCATTCTCATCTCTCCTGTTTGACATAGTACTGGAAGTATTAGCCACTGCAATTAGACAAGAAGAAGAAATAAAAGGTATCCAAATTGGAAAAGAAGAAGTAAAGCTGTCCTTATTTGCAGATGACATGATACTGTACATAAAAAATCAAAGGACTCCATTCCAAAACTAATTGACTTAATAAATGAATTTGGCAATGTAGCAGGATACAAAATTAATGCCAAGAAACCTGTGGAATTTCTATACACTAATAGTGAAATTACAGAAAGAGAGACTAAAAAAGCAATCCCATTTACCATCGTACCAAAAAAGTTAAGATACCTAGGAATAAACCTAACTAAAGAGGTAAAAGACCTATATGTAGAAAACTACAGGACACTGAAAAAGAGATAGAGGAAGATGTTAATAGATGGAAGAGCATACCATGCTCATGGATTGGGAGAATCAATATCATTAAAATGTCCATACTACCCAAAGCAAACTATAGATTCAATGCACTACCCATTAAAATACCAATGACATATTTCACAGACATAGAAAGAATTCTTCATAGATTCATCTGGAACAAAAAAAGACCACGAATAGCCACAGCAATTCTGAGAAAGAAGAATAAAGTAGGTGGGATCTCAATATCAGATTTCAAGCTATATTACAAAGCAACTGTTCTCAAAACAGCCTGGTACTGGCACAAGAACAGACATATAGATCAATGGAATAGAATAGAGAATCCAGATATCCACCCAAACCAGTATGTTCAACTAATATTTGACAAATGAGGCATGAACATACAATGGAGCCAAGATAGCCTCTTCAATAAATGGTGTTGGGAAAATTGGACAGATACATGCAAAAAAATGAAACTGGACCACCAACTTATACCAAATACAAAAATAAACTCAAAATGGATACAGGACTTAAACATTAGAAGGGAAACCATAAAAATACTAGAGGAATCACAGGCAGCACAATCTCAGACATATGCCAAAGGAGCTTCTTCACTGATACTGCTCCAAGGGCAATGGAAGCTAAAGAGAAAATAAACAAATGGGACTACATCAAAATAAAAAGCTTTTGCACAGCAAAAGAAACCATCAACAAAATAACAAGAAAGACGACTGTATGGGAGAACATATTTGCAAATGTTATCACTGATAAAGGTTTAATCTCCAAAATCTACAGCCAACTTATACAACTTAATAAAAGGAAGATGAACGATCCAATAAAAAAATGGGCAACGGACCTAAATAGTACCTTTTCGAAAAAACGACAGAAGGAAGGCCAAGAGACACATAAAAACATGTTCAAAGTTACTAATTATCCAAGAGATACAAATCAAAACGACAATGTGATACCATCTTACTCCTGTCAGAATGGCAATCATCTACAAATCAACAAACGACAAGTGTTGGCGAGGATGGGGAGAAAAAGGAACCCTTGTGCACTGTTGGGAATGCAGACTGGTGCAGCCAATGTGGAGAACAGTATGGAGTTTCCTCAAAAAATTCAAAATGGATCTCCCATTTGACCCTGTAATCCCATTCTTAGGAATTTATCCTATGAAATTACAAACACCAATCAGAAAGAATTTATGCACACCTATGTTCATAGCAGCACCATTTACAATAGCTACAATTTGGAAATAGCCTACGTGCCCGTCAGCAGATGAGTGGATCGGAAAACTATGGTACATCTACACAATGGAATTCTATGTTGCCATTAAAAAGAAGGAATTCTTACCATTTGCAGCAACCTGGTTGGAACTGGAGAACCTTATGCTTAGTGAAATAAGCCAGTCAATGAAGGAGAAGCATCACATGATCTCACTCATTTGTGGATAATAAAGAACATTATAAACTGATGAACAAAAGGATAGATATAGAGGCAGTAAAGCATTAAACAGACTGTGAAATTACAGCAGGAAGATTAAGGTTAGGTGAGGTAGATAAGAGATGATTGATCTTTGATTAAAGGACTTGTATGCATGCATATAAGCATAACCAATGAACATAGACACTGAGGGCTTGGGGTATGCTGGGAATGAGGGGGACAAAGGGGAGATATGTATAAAAAAATCAATAAAAAAATTCACGAGTAAAACAAACAAACAAACAAAAAGAAATAAATTTAAGTTTGTACTCTAGGAGCTAACATGCTAGGAGACAAAAGTGCAACGGGCTTCCCTTCTTGGCTGAAAAGTCCACAGTACATGGCCATTTGGACCTGGTGTTACCTTAACCACCATCTGAGATTCTAGTCTTTTGTCACTTTAAACCAACTCTACTATGAAAATATTACTTTCTTTATCACATTTCATAGAAAATAAGGTTATTATCTTTGTTTACTCAATTTACCTCCCTCCATAAACACACACACACACACACACACACACACACACACACACACAATGCACATACACACACAAAACAAAACATCCGAATGACAAGGGTGGACATGTGGTGTTGTTTGAACCTAACATATTCCTCCATCTTCTTGGCTTGGTGATTGGTTTGGGGAGAAGTATGTGACTTAAATTGATCCAATGCAAGTAACTCTGACTGGAGCCAAAGAGAAAGAGCCAAACAGTCAATTCATCATGTAGAATTGTTGCTAGGATGAGGTGGAAGAGCAGGATCATGAGGAGTCATGTTTCCCAGGGCATGGAGAAAGCTATCTGCAAGAAGAACCAGAAACACTCGTCTGAGTTAGAGAGTGTGAGCCCTAGAAGTGTTCCCGGGACAGAATCCAGACATCCTCAGGACCACTTATGTCAGGTGCTTAGAGCCTGATATAAGTCAGTCCTGATATGTTAAATGCAATTTTGTTGCATGAGTGAAATAAATAAATTATTTAAAATGAACACTTATTTGGGGGTAATGATTCTTAGAGCTTCTAATTTGAAGTAAGTTTTATTTTAAAATATCTTTCAAAAGCAACTAACTAATAAAATCATCATGAAATAATAATACTCATTTAATCTGCAGCCAACTATTGAAATATACTACTGTAAGCAAAATTAAAATTGAAGAGTAGTTAGAAGTCTGTCTAGGTGGCAAAATAAGTATTTAAAAATAATGTCAGAGATAGATGTCATTTTGAACAAATACACCACGCCTCTTAAAATATTTAAATATTTTTCCTTTAAAACTCTGACATTCCAAAGAGAGTCCGTTCATAAGGTAGACATGTAAAAAAAAGTGGGCTTATACTTGAAGCCAAATAGTTATTGACTATAATTTAGTTAAACATGTGCCCAGAATGCTAGACTTGCTGCCTTTCACAACATTGCTTTTGGAAGTCAGCCTTTCTCCACTCTCTTTTCCCAAGATGTCTTTTTTAAATGGGAAATTGATTGATGAAATATTAGGCATGAGTAAATGCTAATGCATATAATAAATTAAAATGCTATCATTTTATAAGAAAGGTTTGTTGGCTAACAGTGTTATTACTTCAAGTAATTCAAAGTCTAGTGTTTAACTTACATAATGAAAAGAGGAAATCAATTATTCTGTCCATAGTATGGTAAAACTCATTTTCAAAATTATGTTTTCAGACACAACTAGACTGACTTATCCACTGACTTAAAATGTAGGATGTCACATTTGAACAGACTTCCCCCACTTTCAAATGTATTGAATGGTGTCCAAATTATGAGCAAGTATTTTTGCATTTTCTGGACAGGGAGGTGTGCAAGTTCACATCTAGCTAATAATTCAGATTCATCCTCCCCAAAAGCATATTCTACAAGTAAAGTAGTTCTAGTATTTAAGGGATAGGCAGTTACCAGAACATCTCTTAAAGGCTACAAAAATAAAAGTGCATTAAAGCTGCCTGAAATAATTAACCATAGATACTGAAATGGATTCAGCTAATGGATTCTGCCTTCCAGAAAGTGCCTTTTTTTTAATAATAAAAAAGGCAAAACCCACATTTTCCTCTTTTTTTATAACATCCAGCCACCTGACCAGGGACTGCCACAGCACCTCTCAGCCAGCAGCAGGGAGAGGTCACCTAGCGATCAGACACTCATGCTTCTCTCCATGGGCAAATGGGCTGCCTCAGCAGCTGTCACATACTGCTGCCCTTGGAAATTGGAAACTGTTCTAAAGTTTCAAACTTATCTCCTGCTTTGCATTACCAAACTGGCAGTCTTGCCAGATCCTTGCAAATGCCTGTTCTATATGAGGGTGGTGAAGGCTTGAGAGGCTGGTGAACAAGGAGAGGGCATTTGTGTTTGGAAAGGGGCACCACCTGCCTGGCTCAGCCAGCTGCTATCTATTGAATGGTTCTGGAGATGAAACCCCCAGAGGAAGAGGAGGGCGCACCAGGTCATTTGGTCTCTCATGTCAGTAGGCAGACTCACATCCCCATGCACAGTTGAAACAATAAGGGATCTTGTGAAGAGGCCACTCGTTATCCAAGGCAAATAACGAGGACCTTCTAACATCCCTATCAGGGACTCAGAAACCACAGTTACTCAAAGAGTAAGTCAAGCCCCTTGTTTTCCTACTTTCCCCCACGATGTTCTGTTTCCACCATCTTTTTGCTAAGTAGCAGTTCCAGCAGAGGGCAGGCAGGGGAAAGGAGAGCAGTGGTATATTACAGCAGATAATCTAGAGTCTTCGGAACATGTTAAGACAAATTATCTCAATTACTAAGAGCAACAAAGGTCTCTCTGTCCAAATGTGTTTTCTTCTTCTTCTCTATTTGTCTGTAAAAGGTGATACCAGTTCTCAGGGTCTCTTGTCTCAAGGAATTTAGAGACTGGTTTGGGAAAGCAAAATGAAGAAACACAAAAGTGTGAGGAAGCGTGCTTTAAAGCCACACTATCCCAACAAAGTTATGGATTTCAAGAGAAGGAAGAGAGCTCTTTGGGTGCTGACGTTGGTGATAACACTTATAGATTAAAAGCATACATTAAGCCCCAGCCAGTTTGGCTCAATGAATACAGCATCGGCCTGTGGACTGAAGGGTCCCAGGTTCAATTTTGATCAAGGGCATGTATCTCCATTCAGGCTTAATCCCTGGGTGCATGCTGGAGGCAACCAATCCATGTGTCTGTCTCACATGGATGTTTCTCTCTTTCTTTCCCCGTCTCTCCCACTCTGAAATAAGAAATAAAGGGGGGGGGGGAAGTATACATTGAAGTGAATAATTAGTGCAGAGAAATAAGAGTCAATGTCAAAACAAATATAATTGCTGAAAATTCTCTGAACAGGATTAGGTGACAGCCTCATAGAGAGGACCCATACATAGGCTTCCTGTTAGAATGTGGTTTATGTAGAACAGGTTTCATGGGATCTCAGTACCAGGCTTTTGTGATGATCAGCCACAGTGAAGGGCTGGTTGGTAAGCCAGGATTGGTTGGCATTCCAGGAGGAAAAATACACAGTACCTTTCCATATCATTCGTTAAAGTCTGTGTGACAGTGTTGTGAGCAACTCACTGTGGGGAGGTCTTCATCAGATAAACAGGGCTGCAAAATTCATGGCCAAGGAATGCAGGCTAGAGAGGCACTCCCAGGCACAGCTGCCACCTGAACACCCAGGCTGGCTGGGAACCAAGGAGACATGCTGAAACCAGGAGCCTTGGTGGCAAACGGCAATGTTACAGCCGCTTAATCCTGAAATGAAAAGTAATTGCCTCTGGCTCAAAGAATAAAGTGGAAACAAGAGCAGCCATGGCTGAATAACTTTTTTTTTTTCCTTCTTCAAAAACAATCATGCTGTAGACCAGGTTCTAAAACGCCCTTAATATTTGAAAATGTGAGGAAATCGATGTTTTCTGTCAATATAATTTAAATCCACCCAGGTGTACTAATATATTAAAAACACTTGAACGTGAATACATTTTGATCAACACGATTAAATTAAATGCTTACTTTTCGCTATAACGGATGACATTTTAACTTACCTGAATATAATTTTAGACAGTCGGTCCTCAAAACAGCTGTTGTTTATTTTTAAAGCATCTCCTACTGAAAGTCCAGCAGAAGCTACCAGAGTTATTTTTTCTGTGCAGATGAAATTGCAACTGGAGAAATATGGAGAAAAGGAGGAGGGGGGAGGCATTTCTAATATATTCCTATGATGGAATATATCTAATACTTCTAATATATTCCTATGATGGAATTATCTTCCTTCTACACAAAAGGACTCATAAAAATTCACAAAGTAACAGTGGCAAGCTTAAATTATTGTTAGAAGGATCTAAGGATGATTTTAACACACAAGTAATAATTTGTTTTTACTTGTTTACAGTGAAGAAGAGGCTACAGAATGACAAATGTCAGATGTCCTGATTATGGAGTCGCCATTTCCATGAGAGTAAAGGAGCAATAATAAAGAGTAAAAACAGAGCAGGAAGGAGAACAAACAGATCTTGCCTTTCAAATTCCAATTCTTAAATTACATGTATTAACTGTGGCAGGCTCACAGTGATGTAGAGAGAGCTAATTAAAGAATATCTTGTCTCCTAGAGCCATATAAAATTGCCAACACAAATAGCAATTTCAAATGGTTTATCATAATCCCTCTGCAGGATTGTCATCAGCCAAATAACAACCAATAAGGAACAAAACCCAGTTTGTCTTCCTGCCATCATCCTGTATAAACATTAATAAACATTATGAAACTAATATGACACATAGTATCTTCTTATGGCTGCTAACATTGAGGACAGCCTTCACAGAAGAAAATCTAAGGCCATTTATAAACATTACTCATAGCTTGTGTTTCTATTTCATTAATTCAAAACAGACTAAGGTAATTTTTATACCAGAAGTTTTCTTGGGATACCACCAGTGTTTTCGATTTAACCTAACAGAATAGCACGGCGACACTGATAACTGTGGCCGCTTTCCTATGACCTCATGCCAGTGGATAGCTGGAAGGCCAACCACAGACCCAATAACTAACGTGCACTGTAATCACAAACGCAAAGGGCTTTTTTAAATGAAAGGTGTCATACAGTCCATGAGGTAGAGAAATAGCTATGACCACACTATGCACGCAAAAAATATCCACAGCTGATGAGCTGTGCTCCCTGCTGGTATATGACACAAAGCCAGTGACCCTGAAAGCCACAAAATTTCCAAAGTTGAAGGACTATGGTACATAGTAATACTTTGAATATTTATTAAAAAAGCAGTCCTTTTCACACCAATACTCCATCTTTCTATTTTAAGAAAGGGTACTGAGTGTTGAAATGGCCCCAACTTTCTTTTCTTCACTGAGCATGGCTCAAACGTTAGCAACGTTTGCATTTCCACTATTGAGAAGCCTTAGCGAACCTTCCTATTCTTATAAAATGTGAGACTATCCCCACCAAAGACAGATTTAAAGTATAATGTAAGCATATATTTTAATGGAGATACACAGTGATAGCAAACATTTAGATAATTAGGAAGTATATGATACATTGTTGGAAGCAATTTTAACTCAAATATGTCACTTGCAGATTCAAGACAAGCTCAGTTTTTTATGTAAAATCTAGAGGACTAGTGCATGAAATTTGTGCATGAGTAGGGTCCCTAGGCCTGGCTGGCGATCAGGCCAATCTGTGGGGTGATGATGGAGTTATCAGGAGGTCCCGGCTGGCATCTGCCTTGGCCGGCCTGGTGCTACCCACTCACCAGCCTCACCCCCCACCATAGCCAGTTGCATCCCTCTGAGGGGCAACCAGCAGGGCAATCGGGGGGTGGGGGCACTACTGGCACCCACCTTGACTGGCCTGGGGCCTGTGGGCTGGGGGCACCTCCTGCGTTAAGCATCTGCCCCTCTGTTGGTCAGTGCTCATCATAGCAACTGGTCATTCCCCACTGTTGGGTCTATTTGCATACTAAGCTTTTATTATATAGGGCAAGCAAATAAAAAAAAACCTTAATATTCCAAAAACAAAATCTCTCATAGAAAATATTATTTTTAAAAGATCATCAATGGCATGTTTCAAGGAAAGACTCTTTCTTTAGTACTTACATTTTGCTTTTTAGAACTAGAACTAGAATTACTGACAAGTCAAATATAATTTTTCCCTAAGTGCCTTATGACTTGCTTTCTAAAAATAAATATATCTTTTCAAATTATACTTCATCAAAAGTGAAACTTAATGAGATTTTAAAAGACAGATTTAAAGTAATTTCATTTTCCCCATCCCCTTGCCATTATTTGCCCTCCTTTCTAAGCATCCTGTTCTCTTTTTCTAGTGTGAATTTTTAAAAGATTCTGAGGAATAGCCATTGGCACAGCAGTTGTGACTTCACTGATTGCTTTACCCAACTCAACAGTTAGAGATTGTAAAGCACTTCACACGCCACATTTAAAAAACAAAGCAAACACATCATAGTCCAATTTCTGAAAACCAAGAATCAATGAGAATCATTGTAATAGCAACCACAGGAAAAAAACCTCATTCTGCTCAAGATATAGCAAAATAATAATACTGACTTCTCAACAGTCCAGAAGACAATGGAATAACATCTTTAAAGTGCTGAAAGAAATAAAACCTATTAACCTAGAATTCAAAGCATAGTGAAAATGTCCTTCAAAAATGAAGAAAAGTAAAAGAAAGGAGAGAGAAAAAGGGGAAGAGGGAGGGATAGACAGAGAAAGAGAGAAAGAGAGAAAGAGAGAGAGAGAGAGAGAGAGAGAGAGAGAGAGAGATTGCTAAATAAGCAAAAGCCAAGAGAATTTGTCAACAATAGACTAGTACTAAAAGAAATGTTGATGGACATTCTTTAGACTAAAGGAAGTATTATCAGATGGAGACTCAGACCAAAGGAGAGTGATCTTGAAAACTAAAGAGTACTGGAAGTGGTAAGTATGTGGGTAAATACAAGTTTCTTTTTTTCTCTTAATTATAGAGCTGGATTTTTGATAGACATTAATGTTTCATATCCTCTCTCATTGGTACATACTTAACAAATTATTCCTTTTATCACTGATAAATGCCTCAAATGGGCTATATTTGCACTGTTTCTCAAATGAAATATACATATGAATCATCTGAGAATCAATGAATTTATTAAATTCAACCACAATAGTGAAGTTATTGTGGGATTGGTTAAAAGATAGACAAATAGAGCAATGGAAGAGAGATATACCCTTTATCCTCTTTTACTTCTAATCTATTGGGTTTTTACACTTATACTTTAAAATTAAAGCATTTCCCTTATAAACTGTATAGCATTGGTGCTTATCTTTTTGTTCAGTTTTATAATCTCTGCATTTAATTGGAATATTTAATCCAATTACATTTAATGTACTTTTTGTTGTTGAATTTATATCTAATATATTTCTATTTGTTTTCTCCCACCTTGTTTTTTGTCACCTTGTTTCTTCTTTCCTTCTTTTTGGATTTGTTGAGAAATTTTAAGTATTCCATTCTGCCTCCTCTATTAGCATAAAAATGATACCTTTTTGTTTTACTTTCTAATGGCTGACCTAAGAATTGCAACATGCATCCTTAACTATGGTTTCATATTATATCACTACATGTGTAGTATTTAAAAAGTATACTTCCTGTTGCCAACTTGCTCTTTGCACTATTGTTTCATACATCATATTTCTACAAATGTTAAAAGACCCAAGTAAATTACTATTTTTGCTTTAAATTAGTCAATTGTCTTTTAAATAAAATTTTAAAAGTCAGTATTTGAACCATCATGAGAAACTTCCTAAGTTTACTCTCTCTGCTTGCTATTTAAAAAAAATCCTTAAACACATTTATAAGAACTATTATAAAGTTCTTGCTTGCTAACCTAACATCTCTTTCATCTCTAAGTATGTTTAATTCTTGAAAATGACACTGAAAGATAATCAAAGCTCAAATGACAACAAAATCAGTAACTTAGGCTGAGATTATACATGCTCAACTGCTGAAATTCCAGGTCCCCAGTCCCTTCACATCACGTGGGAGAGTGTGCCTCAACTTTTGTGGCAGGGTTCAGGATCTGAAGGAGGGGCTGATGCACAAATGAAAATACTACACAAGAAATATGAACTTAGAAGGCATTGGGGGCCAGGTAGAGTTTTCTTGTAGAGATACACCTACTTCTGGCCTGATCCGCCTTTTATTTACTTGAATACACATTTTCCTTTAAGCAATGCATACAGGTATATCAAAGGTAAAGTTTGGTAAACAGTAAAATGATTATCAGGTTAGGGAATTGCCTTGAACCACCTCTACCTCAACAGACAAGGTGCTTAGTGTCAGCCCTGCTAATGCTCTAGGTCCATTGGCCTTCCGTGTTCCTTGGTGCATTCCGGCAAGAGGTGACTTCCCGAAAGAATGTGTGGGGTCAAATCCCTCTTCTTGCCACTTGCTTGCTATTGCAATCACTACCTCTTTCTTAAATCCTGATGGCTTGAGCATAGTGGGAGGCTGCTTCACATGTCAGCACTTCTCAGAGATGTTGTTCCTGTGGCACCACTATTACTACCCCACTGCCATCCTTTCTGCAATGCTGCAGCCACTGGCTCAGGGCTACTCCAGGCCAGTTTAAAGAGTATTCTCTTGCTGCTTCTCCTCTGGGTGCTCCAGATGAGGGCCACCTCTTCTGCTTCCTACTATTTCTCTCTGGAGAGCTACATGGAAGCCCCAGAGGAGCTGTGCTGCCAGAATGCTCAGTGCCTCTCATCTGCCCTTATTCCCCTGGAGTTATGTCTACTTCTTCTCCCGTCAGGATTTTCTCACTGTCCACAGCCAATGGTATTGATTTCCCCCTTGTGGTAGATCTTATTGAACAAGGACTCATTAAATAGCTAAGTATTTGCCAACAACATTTCTATGTGTGTAGAATCCTATTAATTGCCAAGAAAAAAGAAAAAGAAGTAAATGAATACATAAAGCAATAAGTTAAAACAAATGTTTTGTTTCATAAAAGTTCTCTGCTTTTAAAAAGTTAAAACCCACTAGACTCTATAAGTGTTCTTTAGTCCATCTGTAAGGCTCATTCATCAATTTGACAAATATATACTGAGCAAATGAAAAGTACCAGATTCTGTCCTATATGCTAGGAATACACAGTAGACAAGATGGCTGCTTTCATGGAGCTCCCAAAAAACAAATAAGCTAATATCAGTTACTGATAAGTGAAATATCAGACAATGGTAATGATCTGAAGATAATAAAGAAGAACTGAAGCTAATGGGAGGAAAACATTGGATGGGAAAATAAATAAAAATCTCTGAGAAGGTAACATCTGAGTTGAACAACATGAAGATCTGGGAAAAGGAAATCCAGGCAGGGGGAACAGCAAAGTTATCCTATATAATATAAACCTAATATGCAAATTGACCAAATGACAGAATGACCAGTTGGCAGAGGATGGGGCCAGCAAGTGTATGGTGCCAGGCCAGTCATGATGGGTGAAAGTGGGCAGAGGGAGGGGACAGCATTTCTGGAGGGGGGGTGGCAGCAGTGACTAGTGGTGCAGAGGAGTGACTAGGAGGCAAGGCCAGCCACTCGCCAGCCGGCACCATCTCTCTACCTCATTAGCCCACTGCCGCTTGCTGCCCGTAGAGGGAAGCCAGACTGTGGCTTAGGCCTGCTCCTTGGGGTTGCAGGCCTAAGCTGTCAGTTGGACATCCCCTGGAGGCTCCTAGACTGCCTGTGACAGGGCACAGGCCAGGCTGAAGGGATTCCCAAGTACTTGAATTTTTGTGCACTGTGCCTCTAGTAAGAATATAATAATTCAGGAAATAAATGACACAAAATGAGGTCAGAGAGACCAGCCCAACCTTACAAAGCTCCTTACAAAGATATTGCAAAGAGCTTGGATTTATTTCTAAATATAGTGGAAAGCATTAGAATATTTCAAATGGGAATGACATTCCATGATTACATTATTAAAAGGTGTATGTGTGTTTATTTCAAAGGTGGTAGAATGCATGACTATTCACACCTAAATACACATCTCATAAAAATAAGAATTTTCTTTTGAGAGACCTATCTAAGATGGTGGCATAGGTAAACACCTACACCACTGCTGCCTCGCACAACAATTTCAAAACTACAGCTAAAACACAGAACGGACATCGTCCAGAACCACAGTAAAGCTGGCTGAGTGGAAATTCTACAACTAGAAGGAAAGAGAGGGGCTCAAGGAGACCCAGAGGAGCTGCAAAAAGCTGAGGTGTGGAGACGCATGCGTGGAGAGAGCATGTGCCAGAGTGCCTGGCTGGCTTTCTCTGGCGGGAGGGGGACGGAGACTTCCAGCTGCATTGAACCCCTTATCCTATGGCACTAAACCACATATCTGGCTGGGACTCATACGGGGGGAGTTCGGACTGTAAAGAGGGAGAAGTGTACAGAGATCTGGGGAAGACGCAAAAGGGAGGAGGTCTGGTGGCTTGCACAGCACTGTGCGCAAAGAGGACCGACTGCTGGTTGTGCCCCTGGCTTTCACGAGTGAGTGGGGGACAGAGCCTCCCAACTGCGCCACTTCTAGCTTCACTGAACCCCGGTTTTGGGCGAAACCCTGGGGACCCAGACTCATATGGTCCCGGAGTGCAGGGGACCCGAAAAGGCAGAGGTTTAGAGGCACTGAGAGAGTGCACACGCACACAATCATGTGAGACCCAAGGGCCATGGAGGGCAGGGCCGACTGGAAGGCAAGGCAGTCCGTTAAGCCCAGAGACTCCACCTATCCCAAACTCAAGAGAGAGGCTTTTGCAGTTTTGCAAGTCGTGTATCATAAGACTGAATCCAACACAGAAGTTCTCCCGGCATAGTGAAAATGCCGAGACAAGGGAAGAGATCACAAACAAAAGAAATGGAGGAAAAGAAACGACTTAATATAGAGTTCAAAACCCCGCTTATAAGGTTTTTCAAGAATATCCTAGAAAAGTTGGATAAAGTTAGCAAGACCCAAGAAGAGATGAAAAAGAACCAACTAGAGATGGAAAAGGTCCAACTAGAAATTAAACATACACTGACTGAAATAAAAAATATTATTCAGAGACCTAACAGCAGACTAGAGGAAGGCAAGAATCAAGTCAAAAGTTTGAAATATAAAGAATCAGAAAACACTCGACTAAATAAGCAAGAAGAAAAAAGAATGCAAAAATGTGAAGATAATGTAAGGAGCCTCTGGAACAGCTTCAAGTGTACCAACATCAGAATTGTGGGGGTACCAGAAGAAGAGAGAGAGCAAGATACTGAAAACCTATTTGAAGAAATAATGACTGAAAACTTCCCACATCTGGTGAAAGAAATAGACTTACAAGTCCAGGAAGTGCACAGAACCCCATATAAAAGGAATCCAAAGAGGATCACACCAAGACACATCATAATTAAAATACCAAGAGCAAAAGACAGCGAGCTAGGAGCACTGAGCCAGGAGCCGGGAGGAGCCGGGAGTGGAGCGCGCTGAGCTGGGGCTGGGCCTGAGCGGAGCGGAGCAGAGAGCGAGTGCACCCGCTTGAGTCCCGCCACCTTCCCTGCCACCACAGCGCGGGCCTGCAGCCACCGCCCCACCATGGAACCGGACAACAGCCCCCGGAAGATCAAGTTCATGGTCCCACTGCTGGAGCCGCACCTTGACCCTGAGGCCACAGAGCAGATCTGGAGGCGTTGGCCCACCCCTGCTACACTTGTGCTGACCAGTGACCATTCATTCCCAGAGACAGATGAAGATCAGATTCCCAACCCCCTTCTCAAGTCCACTTTGTCCATGTCTCCACGGCAACAGAAGAAGGTGACAAGGACCACGCCTACAATGAAAGAGCTTCAGGTGATGGTTGAACATCACCTGGGGCAACAACAGCAGGGAGAGGAGCCTGAGGGAGCCGCTGAGAGCACAGGGACCCAGGAGACCTGCCCACCTGAGACCACAGACACACAAGCGGAGTCAAGGGTGGGCGCCTCTGGGAAAGCACAAGAGCTTGCAGAATCCACCCCAAAAACTCAGGAGAGGGGCAGTGAGAAACCCAGCACAGACGAACTCTCAACCCATATACCACCACTGGGTTCCCAGGGAGCCAACTCGCAGGTCTGAGAGTGCAGGAGATCCTGGGTACAAGCCTGCAGCTGGGAGTGCATGGACACTGGATTTGTTTATTTTTTCACTTTGGAGAAAATCTTTTGTTTTTAAAAAATTATAAATTTAGTGTTAGATCCTTGGTTAAAAAAAAAAGCAAAAGACAACTAATATGAGTTTCTTAATATTATATAATATCATAGCATTTAATATATAAACTCATTTTTAAATTCTTTATCCCCCAAATATTTTAGCTGTTTTTATTAAGCCAAGGCTCAATCAAGGTTCATACATTGCATTGTTGTTCTCTCTCTGCAGTCCCTTTTAAACTAAAACAGTTCCCCTACTTCTTTTCTGTTGCTTTGGAAAAATCCAAAACAACACTTCATATCTGGGATTCCTCTAGATTTTCTTATAATTTGGTTGTTGTTTGAGTCCCTATAATTCCTGTATTTTTGAAGTTAGGTTTAAAGACTTAATTAGATTCAGGTTAAGTTTTTTTTGTGTGTGTATTTATTATTATTATTATTATTATTATTATTATTATTATTTTTAAGCAAGAATAGCTCCTAAACAATACTGTAAATCTTATCTGCATCACATTAGAAGGAACACAATTCAAGAACCTTATATTTGATGCTAAGATCAATCACTTGGTCAGAGTGGTAACTGCCAGATTGCTCCTTTGTGGTCTTTGCAATTAGTAATAACCTGT